>JAMKCH010002000.1:0-77710 GCA_023653785.1 Ophioderma brevispina
TTATTGCCACAATAATTTTTAAAAAAATACTAAAAGTGAAACTTTCAAGATTGAGCAAACTGCAATAGAGCTCATCAATATGCACAAATAGCAATGAACAGGGCATGCGGTATTACTGCATGCACAACTACCCACAAGTTCACCTTTTCAGTAATGAGGATCATAGCAATATTGCAAATGAGCTCCATTAATATGCACAAAAATGATGAAGACAGAGTTGCATAGGTATTACTTGTATGGACCACATACCAAGTTTCGACATTATTATGTTTTTATGGATCCAAGTGGGGGAAAATATTGGATCCCAAAATAATAATGACCGGGCTACAAGGTGCACACTTGCAAAAATATGGGCAATATAGGGCAAAAAACACCAAGAACATAGGGATATATAGGGAATAAACAAGATAATTATAGGGAAAATATAGGAGTTTGTATGTATTTTTACTTTGAATATGGGCACCTTTCCATTGTATATCAGCAACAATTTAAATTCATTAGAAAATTGTGCAAACAATGGAGCCACTTGGATGTTATTGATAATATTCCCATGTGTGGGTTGGTAATTAATAAAATTGAGGGAAAAGCTTTCTGACTGTGCACCTATCCCTATTTGAATTTGTTTTGAGGAATCCGGGTTTCCTGCAGAGTGTATTATTCAAGTATGACTCTATATAAGTCATGTCATTGAGTTTTGATCTTATTTTGACATTGGAAGTCAAAGAGGGGTTGTTTTGTGGAAAAAAAGCAAGTTGTTTTCTGAAAATTTTTAATTATTCATTTTGAGAGACATGGAACTTGACAGTTGGAAAATTGTAACATGTACCTCCGGCTATTCTCTGGCAACACAAACAGTGGTGTATTTTAAAGTGGTAAAAACATATGCAGTGCCTCTACATTATCAACACTTTTATGTAACAAAGACAGTATGTCAATATCAGCACTTGCATCCATTGTACACCAATGTATCATTACCAAGGCAGTGCATTTGACAAGTTGTACTTCGTAAAATGTGGTTTCAAAGGTCCCATGGCGTCATTTTAAAGGTCACTCTTGTACACCCCCACGTAATTAGCCAGTGGTTCTTTGGAGCAAATTTGTGGCCGATTTATAGATTTAATAAAAAGGTGTGTACAAGGGTATGTAGGGCAGTAAAAGGTCAGACACACTGCATAATCTTGAACCAGTGGTTCGATTGAACATAATACCTCATTGCTAAGGAATTGATTTTGACATTAAAAATGGGGTCAAGATCACATTTTAGGCTATTAGGGCAATCTGTGTCAACTGAATAGTTTGGGGGTGGTTATTTTTTTTTTAGCAAGTGTTATGGTCATTAGTGACTAACTTGCACCAAAATGACATGAATAGTTTAACCAACATTAGTTCAAAGTCACACAAGGTGTCTTTAGAGCTCAACCTGGGTACACAACGGGGGCATCTTAGGCCATTGATTCTTTTCACAAAGTATGAAGTTAACAATGTATGTATAAGAGTGAACAAGAGATTGACAGATATTTTATATAGCACTCAAGGGGAATAAGTGTGGAAAACACAAAATATGAAATTCAGATTGTGACCTTGACATTTGCTTTGAACCTGCATATCTGCATCTCATACCAATGTTGTGTTAGCCAATCTAGTCCTTTGGTGAAGAGTCGTCATTTCCCTCCAACGGCCTCAAAAAGACTTGAAAAAGGCCAAGATCGTCCGTGGCTTGTGCTGAGCCCCCCCCCCCCAACGTTTAAAAAAAAAAAAAATCTTGAACAAAAGAACCATATGTAAGCAAATTCCTTAGAAATTGGGGATTTTTTTTAAACCCAATAGCTTCTATGAATGGGTAAGGGTTTTCAAGTCAGCTACACACCCCAACCAAACCAAATCTGAGTAGCCCCTCCCATGGAGAACAGGCAAATTTAATTCAATGTGTGTAGTCCGAGTTTACAAACTCTGACTTCTGTGTAACATCTAATTAATTTGTAAAGAATATTAAAACATTGGTCTATGATTCTGACATAAGACTGTTTTCTGTTTTTACTATAACAAAGATTCTGCCTCCAAAGTCATCAAAAGTGAGAAGAAAGTCCGAAAAGTGACAAAGGACTTGAAAGCAGGATCTTTATATATGTACAACTTTGAAGGCAATTCTCGTGAAAAAAAAAACCATGCAAAACCTCAATCTGTAAGTTCTGTGGAAGAAAAAAATATTTAGGGAAATTAAAATATAGGGATTTTGGAAGTTTATAGCGGATTTATAGGAAGAGGGTAAACATATAGGAATATTGGAATTATAGGGCCGTTGTAGCCCTGTTGAGATTATAAAATTGGATGATTTACGCCAATATTATTTGGTCTCACGAGTTTTCAATATTGGGCTCCACTACGTCTGCCCAATATTTTTGCAATCCATAGCTGACCAATAAATATGGGGCTCAATACTCCCAATTTTATACCAAAGTTGGACATTGGGAATCTGGTCAGTTCACTTTTTAGTCCCTAACAAAGTTTAAAAAAGGTGCTGTCCGATTTATGTCTATTGGGTTTTCTAAGTGATATGAGAGCCTGACACTTGCCTATGCTTATCAAGTATTGTGGGAACAAACTTGTGGTTTTGAAGATGAGAAGCAATAAAGCATATTGCAAAGCCATAAAACTCTGACTAATATTGAGGGGTTAAGGGTAACCATTTTAAAACAGTGGTTTTTTTTTGTTTATATTTTGGGAATGAAATGGATTTTAGGCTTTAATTTCAGACAATGAGAAAAACGATCCCAAAAAATGATCAGAACACACACCTTGAAACCGAACCAAACACAAAAACACAAAAATAGACCACACACCCACCCCACCACCTACCCACCCAAACACACACCCACCCAACACACACCACAACTACACACCCACACCCAAAATCTGCCCACACCTCCCCTCACCCCCACACCAAAACAGAGGGAATATGCTGTCACAATTCCCCATGGCTTTTTTTTTAGCCAGGGATAACAATAACCATGTACAGGATACATGAATTCTCTAGCACATTCTACAACTCAAACATAAACATTCTATTCTAAAAACATTTTCGCAAGTTCGGCTATGGCCGACGTGCATTGGTATCGATTTTTACACCGGAAGTAATATCTTCATGAATTTTCCCCATAGGACTGCGGGGGACAAAACACTACAGGGGTGCCTTTCTATAATTAGATGTTGGAACTGTTTGATAGATTTAGCGATGAAAAACATTTGTATTATAGATCCATATATTTAAAGTTTTCCCAAAGATTACAAGATGCGAGTGATGCCATTGATGTTATTGTCTTCAAGTTTTCCAGAGATTCAAGACTTGTTGTTACAAACTCATGAACTCTTTCATTAGAGTAGTGTGCGAGAAAAAACACTGTAGAGATCCGATAGGTTTCTTTTCACACTTACGTCATACGTCGAAGTGAGCGACCACGAGGGCCGTAAAGTAACTTAGGGGTAAGACCTACATTAACGCTCGGAAGAAGATTTGTTTGTTACGTAATTTACGAATCATGAAGCAGCTACCTCACATTGTCCAACACGCGTAGATCAGAAGTTCTTTGTTCTGTAATCAAAATAGTTCGGAAAGTTGTTTTATTGAGTCCTGACAATTATCTATGTCGCATGTTACCTTGTTAAAAGATGTTTTGTAGAGAAGCAGCAAAACTCGCGGAGTAAAATGTGAAACGGTGAAGTCTTCAGTAGAATCACATTGCTGTCATTGTTTCTGAAGTTTCCAAAGATACAAGACGTGCGTGTGCATTGCTGTTGTTCTTCAAGTTTTCTTAAGTACCAAGACTAGACGTGTGCTTACAAATCATCTTACAGCAATAGGAATTAGTATCATCTTTAGAAGATGTCTGTGAAGGGTTGCATTTATAGAATTTAAATTCTTGAACTTAGTGATTAGATTTAGACGAAAAACGCTGTATAGATCCTTATATATAGGTTTGCACCGCTCGTTTCCATGTGTTGATTGCATTGAATTGAATGTGTATGTGTGTATAGCAGCCCTTGTTATGCTAACAACAACGAAAGAAAGCTCCGGAGGAAAGCCGATTTCTACATATATTTTTACCATTACTTATGTAACAATAACATGTCCAAGAAATTATGAGCATATAGTAAATGTTACGCTAGAAGTGACGAAAATATACACTATTAAATCTCAATTTTTCTCATTTTGTGTATTTGTTTAGGATTCTTAAAACGCGAAGTTTAAAATTCCTCTATTCTTATATGTTCTAGAAAATAGATGCGAATTTTGCGATCGCAGCACTGTACAACGCTATCGAATTAATTTGTGTTGATTGCTATGGGACCTCCATACTTGCTGTAATAGGGCCCAGGGGTGCGCACGACGCACGCTTGTGGAATGTTTTTGGAGGGGTATTTGGTACCAGGGGTGGCGGTCATGATAATCCATGATAAGGCGAACATAAACATTAAAATATGCAAAATCTTGTGTATATTCAGTGGCGTACCCAGAGTGGGGGTTGGGGTGGGTGGCAGGGGGTAGCTGCCCCCCTCCCTTGTGGGGAATCCCCCCTAAAAATTAGTGATTTTCTGCAAACAACATTGCCGATTTACAATTTATGAAAACAACATAGGCCCTATACATATTCACATTTTAATATATGCTTTCCCCCTGAAAATATATGCCCCCCCCTTGCCCCCTGAAAAAAGCTGGTTACGCCACTGTAGGCCTATATATATTATATATCATGTAGAATATCTCATATTTAAAGGCAAAAAAATAAAAAAAAGGTTTGTCTCAGCTTCCCGCTCGCATGTATAGGTGTAAAAAGATTTTAATTTTACCATATTTCTTTCAGGTTTTCAAGGGATTTTTAAAATTTTTTTCAAAACTGGTCAAGAAAAAGGAATTTTAGCTGCAAAGTGACCATATGGAACTCTTGCCCCAATGTCAATATCTAATAACATTATCTTTCTCTACTTAAAAACCACACTCTGAATTTCCAAATTTTCAAAGTATACTCGCAGAATAGAATTTACCATTTTCTGAGTACCAAACAATGATTATTAATTTATAATCCTATAATTAAGAATGTAAATATCAAAGTTCTACACAAAACCAAAACTCAAATTTCAGCACTGTAATTCAATAATAAATTTAAAAATTTTATAAAAAACCTGATTCATTCATGATTGAACGCGCAATTCCTTTTAAAGGAATTTTATTTTCTTTTCATTTAATTTTGGTTTCATTCTGAAATACGGCTACTGCCTGTAAGATTTTGATTCTGCAATATTTGTAAACAGTGGCGTAATCAGACATTTTTCTTGGGGGGAGGCATGGGCAAAAATATAATATGGGAGTATCACACAACACATTCTGCAAAGGCAAACAATGCATACTAGAACTGTTAATACCAGCCATTTATTACTTTTCTCTGATCTCATTTGGGGGAAAGTGTGGAAAGGATTTGAAGTGCAACTTCCCGACCCCCTGCTGGTTATGCCACTGATTGCAAGATTGATCAAGTCCTCAGATATTTTTGAAGTTCATTCTGCAATCAATCTTCTTGGATGGGGAATGGGATTGCTACTTTTTACAATACATGTATATACAAAAAAACCTTGTCTTTGGTCATCAGTGATTTTTTTTTTCATCTTTGAGGCATCTGGTTATATCCCAAGAAATCACTTTGTGTTTTGCTTGACATTTTCCAAGACTTAACACTATATAAATTGCACTACATGCAATAGCCTCTTTTAAACCCATGGCAAAATTTCAATTTGAACAAACAGAGAAACGAATATACTGAACTAGACATGTGCATCAGCATTCCTAATATAAGCTAGCCATTCTTCTCTTATATTTCTCTTCCTGCCTGCACAGTGTGACCCAATATGTAGTAAATTGGCAAGTGTCTCCTTGTTATCCTAAGGTCTCCAAGCAGACAGGATCCAAATTGGATTAGATTACCCTGAATTCAACAGATGAGTCCTGTTGGGGATGTGGTCGCAGAATGATATCGTGACAAATTGCTGGCAAATTACCGAGGATGAAAGGGGTTTTTGTTGATCCCGGAACCCCGCTTTGGCAGCGTCATCTGATTTGATTGCATGTCTGTAGTGACATTTGGAAGGAAATGGGACGCAATGAAGCAAAAGCCACAGAGATGTCCTGTAATCCAAATCGGACTTCACATACAGTTTCATCAAATAATAAAAATTGGGCAATTTCAAATTTTAAAATCAGCTTCAAATAAACCCATTAAATTAAAAGGGAATAAAATGTACCGACGACTACAACAGGTGGCTTAAACAAATTAATATAGACTGTGAGATTAATGATAGTTTGATCACATTTACAAAACCCTTGATGGACGCATGTTCATTTCTCTATGGTTTTAACCTGCGCAATTTTTAGTTTTTTTTAATCAAGTAATGATCTCTGTGATAACTTCTTACATAAAGGAGTCCATAGAACCCTCAGTAATTTTAAGGTTTAATTGCAACAAGGTATCACATTGAAAAGAAATAAATTCCTTTAATAATGTCATTTTTTTGTAACTGCAATATATCCCATTTTTTGTACCACCTAAGAATTTCTATTTTCTACTTCATGAACATGCTTTTTGGTGTAACATGATTTTTATGGAAATAAAGTTGAAGGTCATGTGGGTCAATTTTGGCTAAATTCATCCATCCATCCAGCACAAAATTAACACAGGGCTGATGGATGGAAATGTATTGTTATCACTGTGCCTTATATTGACTAAGTCCCCCAAACTCATAATTTAATGTATTTGTCATTCGGATTAATTTATACTTGTATTACCCTCAGTAACTTGTAACAACAACATGTCAATTTCCTCTATAGTCAAGATGTCTAGTGATATTTGGAAAAATAAATCACGAAACAGTCCAGTTTTAATATTTACATTTTGTATTTTACTGCTGATTGTGCTGTAAGTTAGTATGTCATATTATAGGCCTTGGGGCTTAAAGGTGCATTTCGCAATTCAGCACCTTGTGTTTTATTCATTGATCAATAGATATCCTTCCCTTGAGAAAACTTATCCAGAAATTTGAGTTGATTCCCGATCTGGCTTTTTTGTGTTATGAGCAATTGCTCCTTTCCCACAGTCCCATAGGCCACTGTGCTGTAAGTTCTGGCCCGGTTACGGATCACAAAATACAAATTGCGGATTTTTTTTACAGATGCGATCGAATTTTTGTACGTAATATTGGGCAGACATTATTACGAAGCGAACGGTTCAGATGATATAAAAATCTCAACATCTTTTAAGGTAAGTCCCGGGGGGACGAGCTGTGGTCACAAATGCCCCTAGTCCCTAGGCAAGATTTCATGGGTTCCCATGCACCCCTAAAACGAAATTCTAACATGATTTTTAGGATCTCTACATCATCTTAAATAAGTTTGATGTACCAAAATCAATATTGTTCCCACTGGTGTCTGTTTGGCTGGCCATCTCGGACAAGAGATCAGATAAAGTTGTTCTGTTTAGTTGAAATAGCTCTGATCGTCTCATTTAAGGAATCAGTTGATATATCTTTCAACTAAATCAAACCACTTTTTCTTTGCCAGGCAGAAGATTAATCCTGAATTGACAAAACCCTCATGCAGTGGTACAAAGTTCTTATTGTGTGTACATCCCATCCCTTGTTTTACATTCTCAGCTTTTACTGATAACTGGCGTTGATTTCAAGAGTCTCATATTTCCATGCATAGCCATGGTCAGTGTATACATACCCTACTTGCACACAGTGATAGTGACATTCCCTGCTTGCACTCAATGCGTGACTAGTCCTACTAACCTAAAAGGGTAGCTATTACAGTTTTTTCTGATTGGGCATTGGTTTGGGCAATTGGCAAATTTTGCTTGACAAATTAAACTGCAGAATGACTTCCTATAGCCAATTTATATCCAAAAAATACTTCAAAAAAAAGAAATGTTTAATATCCAATTGTGGTACAGGGGAAGAGGGTTACATGGTTTTGTATGTATATTTTTAACACTGGATAGCATGAACTATTTCATTAATCCGACTACTATTTTCATGTGTGGTAAACATGTCACAAACATTTTGTACAGCAATGTAATTACCCGATATTACTTACACCCATAGTGATTGGCCTTTACAACTGGGATACAGTTTCCCTTAAAAGGGAAGTATGGTAACTTGAAGCTTGGTGTTCCATGCAATGCGATTCACTTCAAAATAATACCAGATGTATCAGAAAAAGTAACATGATACTGAATGTCTTTTGTTTCACATAAAGGTTATCATTATGATTGAGCCTTGCATAGTATTCATTACAATAAGTGTTACAAAACTCAATTTGCCTCATTTCACAAATTGGTGTCAACTAAAATGCAGAAGAATTGGTCCTTTTTAAGGACCGTCTTTTTGTAACTGATCTCTTTATATTCAAGATGGCTGCCAAACGGACCTGTGGGACAAGATTTTTATTTTGGTAACAAAAATTCTTTAAGGAATGTCCTAGAAATTCTAAAAATCATGCATGTATGAAGGTTTACTCCAATATTGGAGGGTCCGCGCCCGCCGCAAAACCTCCAATAACGGAGTTTCTGCGTCATACTTACGCACACACCAAAATCGGCGGGTCTGCGGACATCGCAACAACTCCAAAATCGAGGCTGCCATCTTAAATATTATTATTTATATTCAAACACTCCAATAATCGGAGTTTCAGCGTATATACGCCACACTCCAAAATCGTAGGGTCTGCGGACATCGTCAAAAACTCCAAAATCCTTTTATAGTTTTCTAACCATGGTGCCTGTATCCCGGGTCCTGTAGGCCTTTTAGACATAGCAATCCACTCTGACCTTTGGCGATTTTTATCACCATTGAAGATGCATGACGTTATTACCTACGTAAAAAAAACACAAGTTCTATTTTTCTGAGTCTTGAACGATTTTCTAGTAAGCCGATTTTGTAATTAGAATCCAACCGCCAAATTTCCTGTCCGTCCATTGGACAATAGTGCCACGTCAACGAAAATGGACCTCTAACTTTACTTTAATGCTGCCGAACGAAACAACTATGGATGAGCGAAGGCTCGCTATTCCTGGCTATATCATATTTTGTAGCGAGCTTCCAAAAACAACAAAAGGACAAAAAAAACCCAATGATCATTTCTACTTCTAATCCCTTGATGAAATTAAGAGACCATTAACCTCTGTCTGATCGATTCGAAGATGACGCTGACAAGTGCCGATTCAATCGATCGACTAGTGTTTGAGCGACCCACGCCACTTGACCATCTTTCAACCGGTGTCCGAAACAATGTAAATCAGCATTGATATACATGATATAGGTACTTGATGGAAAATATTGGGCGTTAAGATAGTGAACTCCCTCCTATTCAAGAACATTCTGACATCAAACTGGACCGTTCCAAACTTTAATTCAATGATACTTTTGTAGAAATGAGCCTGGAATTCTAATTATCGAGGAATAGTAGATATAAACTCCATCCCTTTGAAAGAAAACATTGATATCAAACGCTCCAAATTAAATGAAATAATATTGCTGTTAAACAACCGACGCCACTTTAATTGTTCTCTAGCAAGCAACTGAAAAAATACTCGAATACAAATGATCCACACACGCTGGATGAATAAATTTCACCACATCAGAACTGAGTTTTGTTTAGTTCAAAATTGCAGACTTTCTTTTCTCTTTTGTACATTTAAAATTGAACATACGTTCGACATACTCCAATCTGAGTGGTTTTTTGCATATAAAAATAATATTTAAAAGATACTCCGAACCTCCGTTTTGGGAGTTTTTTGCGATGTCCGCAGACCCTCCGAATTTTTGGAAGTGGTGCGTCTTAATACACGCTGCACAACCCGATATTGGAGTGTTTGAATAAAAATAATCATATTTAAAGATACGCAAACCTCCGATTTTGGATTTTTTGCGATGTCCGCAACCCCCATTTTGGAGTGTGGTGCGTATTAATACGCTGAACGCCGATATTGGAGTGTTTTGAATATAATAATAATCCTTTAAAGTACGCAGAACCTTCCAACTTTGGAGTTTTTTGCGATGTCCGCCGATACTCCGATTTTGGATGTGTGGCGTATATTGCTAAAACTCCGATATTGGACATGTTGGAGTGTTTTGAATAGAAATAAATAATATTTAAAGATATTTAGAACCTCCATTTTGGAGTTTTTTGCGATGTCCGCAACCCTCCGATTTTGGAGTGAGTGCGATTCCGCAGACCCTCCGAGTTTGGAGTGTGTGCGTAATACGCTAAACTCCGATATTGGAGGTTTTGCGGCTGGCGCAGACCCTCCAATATTTGAGTAACTTCATACCTCAATCATGTTAGAATTAGTTTAAACAGGGGGGTGCATGGAAACCCATGTAAATGGACGGTGCTAACACTTTGCATACATTCCTATAGTTTCTCTGATGGTTCTGGTTTAATTAGTTAGTATGTTATCCATACAACAATTAACTGTAGATTTGTTACATTTGGACCCCCCTCCTTTCAAAATCCCTGAGCATTTTCTACCATTAGGCAAGTGCCTTTCTTCTTCTATTGCAAATAACTAAATATAGTACAGGTTACAACAATGTGCAAATGCTAGGCAGCACAATAATTCTTGTAATTCTGTATTTAAGGTACAGCATAAAGAAAGACCTTTTTATACCCACACAGATACACAAAATGGGGAATCTCAACTTCATAGGATTATCAGAACACAAGTTATTGTAAGAATACAACACTGGGAAACAGGTTTTGTTTAAGGTTTCCTCATTTCATCGGCATATGCACTTCTAAAACTTAACGTATCATCGTATGCAAACCTATATGCTGGGACGTACCATGTAATAGTTTTTGCATTGCACAAGACAAACAGAGCGTAACAAATTTAATTCCTTCAGAGACACGATTTACTAAGACAATAACTATTTTTAAACATAACTGAGCCTTATTTTATTCATTATTTGCTGCTGCCTCTATACTTATTTCCTAGGGAAGGAAAGTACGCGCAGTGCGCACAGTTAGATGAAAAATAAATGATTAATTACAGAGAGCTTAGATATAAAACTCTACCTGGTTCTGAAACCCCCTTGACCATACAATATGCCTGCACTGTTGCCAAACAGCACCGGCAACACATAAGGGAATACATTAAGAATCCGCAGCCACACAGAAGGCACCCACTGCATTTCGACACAAATAATCCACGAGATTATGACTGCAATTATATGTAGTCAGATAGCACTTTTTTTTTTTTTGCCTCTTTCTTCTATTCTGTCACGTTTTGGGCTTGGCTTTTTGGGCCAAATGTCATTAGTTGGTGATTCAAATTTGCCCACCGGCTGTCAGTAGAGGCACCCCCTCTGCGATATAAGCTTGATATAGAGACAATGGGATGGAAAAAAATCTGAAAATGCTAACGGAGGGAGCGAACGACCTGAGTATCGCCCTGAAGGGGGTCCAGGTGCCCGCTTAAGGGCCCCTTGTGGGGTCCAGGTGCAATGTCCCGTTGGGGGTCAGAGGTTTTCTGCACATTTAGAAAGAGCTAACATGGAAGCCAGAGGGTTTCTGCAAACATTTAGAGCTACAGGAAGACCATTTCTGAGAGTACAATATCATTCCAAAAAAAGTTAAAACAAGCGAACGTCGTATTTACGCGATGCTTAAAATATGACCCCGCCGAATTTCGCGACCACTACTAAGTGACACTAAAACTGTACGCAGTCTTAGTCTACCCTCTAATTTTGCCATCCACTAGCTCGCCAAAAAGAACTTGGAAAAGAAATGGGGGTTACTCAAGAAAATGACTCAAGAAATCTGAAAATCAATCATGCAAAAATCCCTGAAAATGCACTAAATTTAGTAAAAATATGATTATTTTTACTTTTTTTATTTTTTTCATCTTTCATGGAGTTCTTTAAAAAAATCATGTGACCACATTTTAAATATTGGTACGCCATACTGGGTCTGGAAAGCGGCGATACTGAATTTTGCATTTTCACATTTTCAAGAATGTAAACACAGGCTGGCAACCCAAAGAAATGACCCACGTGTAACAACCTACTAAAAAAGAATTGGCCCAAAATCAATCAGTTGAGAACTCCTCACCCGCTTTCCTTCCCACCAAGTTTATATCTTTATAACAACGCCTTACAGAACTCCAGAAAACTTGTCACACAGCCTTGCATGGAAAATTTCATCATTATTCAAATAAGATACTTAATTAGCATATTTCACCAAAATCTGAATCAGGTTTGAACTCATCAACCTGCTTCTTTCCACCAATTTACATCATAACCCTTACGGAACTCCAGATAAATTGACAAATGTTGACATTTTCTGTGCAATCTTGACCTTTTTTTTGACCTTTTTTCCCCTATCTCCCCTGACGACTTCAGGAGGACCCTTGGGGAATTAATTACATGGTGAGTAGGGGTTCCCTCTACAATATACCAAAGTTTGGCTACTCTAGCTCATCCAGAAAAAAAGAATATGCCCAAATGTTCAGGGTTAACATTTTTATTCACGACATACAACGGACGAACATCGGACGGACATACGGACGGAGCCCATTTTATAGCCCCCCACCCGCACTTCGTTCGGCGGGGACAATGTTAACTGTAAATGTAAGAATGGGGTTTAGTTTTGTATTTTAGATGAAATTCAACTTCACTCAGGTAATAAAAGTGTAACATAATGATAATGATTACTGATACCAGCACACTTGGTCTTTTTCTTTGCCGTTCATTCCTTGGCATCAAGTGATAGCTACGACGCTTTTACGCAGTTGCAAACCCAATGCATCAGTCTTTAAAATGTGAGCCATTCAGCATGGATCAAATTTTGAAGACTTGCCATCACTAAAACACTGTTTTACAACCTACCCAGTAGCGCCATGAGTTGTCTTCCTATGTTAACTGCAAAGTTATCGCCCTTCTCTTTGAGTAAACGCCTTGAAATTTGTCCTTTACTTCTCGATTTCTTTTAAATTGTTCCAAGGCTTTTAAATTCAATTTCCTTCCACTGTTCATTTTGTCGCTTTTATACCACGTCGGTATTTTTCAGATATAACCAAGATCGGAGAGTTGTAATCTGACATGCTTTGCTATTATGCCTACTCTTTACAAATCGCAATGTACGTACACCTCATTTTCATATACTGTCATTTTCCGATGGTAACTTTTGATGCAGCAGAGTTCTGAGAGATCAGATTACGATAAACAAGAATCCTTTAAAAATCTCAATCTACAAGCAAACACTAAAATCAAAAAATAAAAATCTGAAAACATATAGAACAAGGCGAACTCGTATTTACGCGATGCGTAAAATATGTCCCTCCGAATGTTGGCGTATCACAATCTTTCTTTATGACGGATAAATCAACTCAACACCCGACCCCTTCCCCCATACCCCGCAATACTCCAACCCCTCCCCAACAACCGGTCCCCGCAAAACCCCACACCCTCCCAAACACCCCACAACTCCCCAACCCCCGCCCTCATCCCAACACCCACCCTCATCCCCACACCCCCTGCCACCCCACCCCCTCCTTAACACCCCTCAACCCCCAACCCTACTCCAATATCCTATAACACGGCTCCCCTTTCCCCAACCCCCGCAACAACCGTCATCCTGCCGCAACACCCCCACCCCTCCCAACACCCCACACTACCCAAACCTCCCTCCCCAACACCCCGCAATCCCCACCCCCTCCCCACAACCTGCAACCCCCACCTCCCTCCCCAACAACCACTTCCCTCTCCAACACCCACCCCCTCCTCCGAAAACCCAACCCCCTCCCAACACCTCACACACCCCTCCCCCATAGCATAGTATTCTCATGTAGGGAAGGAATTTTGCCTATCCTATGTACCTTTTCAGCAGACACAGCAAATTAACCATATTTGATTAGCTCATTTGCCTACCTCCAGCCGCATACTACATACTTTCAAATTGCAAAAATGATGCATGCCATGATGGACTATCATGATCGAGTATTTTGTGTGTTTGATGTACCGTTTTAGCGAAACAGTTATTACGCATATTTTAAATGAAGCTCATTTTGGCATACCCTAACCCGCATTTAAATCACTCATTTTCAAATTGCAAAACGAGGCCTGCAGGACTTTCATTTAGCGAAGGAATTTGTGGTGTCCGATTACTGTTCAAAGATCCATCACATAGGGGGTTCAATTTTTATCACGACATTCCATGTTACCATTTTTAAATCACCAGACATTACAGGTTTACATTTTTTCTCACAGACATAACGGACACACGGACAGAGCCCATTTTTATAGTTCCCGTCCCGACGTTTTGTTCAGGCGGGGCAAAAATTGATTTTAATCCCAGAAATATAACAAATACACGTCGCGGTTCTCGAACCGCTAATCCCCCTGGGGTTAGGCGTTTTAACAAATTGTTACATAATCATCTGCCAATGTCATTACCCTTGTGATTTTTCTTATTTTTTTAAAACAAAGTTATGTTTCTAACTACCACCCTTCTGCCTTATCCCATTTTCTCCTTGTTACAACAACTCTCTTCTGTTAGGGGGGTGGGTCAATTATATACGCAGTGCGCACATCTACGCATGCATCGCGCCATGTACGCAAGTCCCCGCGCATGCATACGCTCATGTCCGCTCATGCATATGCGCATGTCCGCGCATGCAATACCCAATGTCCGCCGCATGCATACGCACACGTTCGCACGCATACTCGCATGTCCGTAGGTCTGCGCATGCATACGCCCATGTTCGCACGTCCGCGCATGCAGCGCGCATGCATACGCGCATGTGTACCGTCCCGCCTGCATACGCACAACGTGCACTCCTGCACATGTACCACTGCATGTGTGCAACGTCTGGCTCTCATGCATAGGCACACATGCGCACGTCCGGGCGCATGCATACGCATGTGCTCGGCAACACACCTACGTGCGCATGCACACATCTGCACATGCATACGCGCTTGTGCAACATCTTCGCAGTACGCAACGACACTGTACGCACGCCAGCGCATGCATACGCTCATGTGCCAGGTCCTTCGCATGCATACTTGCCGTTGTGCACGTCCCGCAGCATCGCATACGTTCATGTTTGCACGGCCGCACATGCGTACGCGTATGTACGCATGTCCCAACGCATGCTATGCTCTTTACGCATGTCTGCGCATGCATCCGCGCATGCAACGTGCATGTACGCATGTCCGCCCAGCATATGCACGGTACGTACGTCAGCGCATGTATACCTGCATGTACGCACGTCCGCGCTGCGAGTGCATGTGTGCACTTCTTCTCATGCATACGCGTATCATGTGCCACAAACCCCTTAAAAACCCCAAACCCCCCTTAACCCCAAATCCACCTTAAACCCCAAACCCCCCTTAAAACCTGGACAACCCCCTAAACTCGTGCAACCCCCCATTAAACCACAACAAAAAGCCCCCTTAAGCCCAGAACACCCCCCTTAAACCCGGGACAACCCTTTAACCCGGACACCCCACTTTAAACCCGGGCACCCACCGTAAACCCCAAAATCCCCTTAAGTCCAGACAACCCCCCTTAAACCGGACAACCCCCTTAAACCCGGACAACCCACCTTAAACCCCAACAATCCCCCTTAAAAACCAACAACCCCCTTAAAGCTAGACAACCCCTTAAAGCTGCGAACAACACCCCTTAAACCCGGAAAACCCCCTTTTAAACCCGGACAACCCCCCTTAAACAGGACAACCCCCCCTTTATAAAAGCCAACAACCCCCCTTTTTAAGCCAACAACGCCCCTTAAACCCCGGACACGCCCCCTTAAACCGGACAACCCATTTAAACCCGGACAACCACCTTAAACCTTCAGCGCGAGTAGGAGTGATAACCATGATTTCACCACCCCTTCCACCAAGATTTCTTATAAAATTGGATCAAACTGAGTCCAATGCACAAGTTTATGGTCGAGTCATGAGGAAAAAATATCGGGCTCAGATTCGCTTGCACCGAATATTTGTCAACATCATGACGGAGACCAATAAATTTGCATTGGATGAAAGGAAGAGATGGATCCAATTTTATGATTATTATGTTTCAGACTCTTTATCAATTCAAGAGACAAGGCAGCCTTTAAACACATACGGGACCATACCAAATAACTGCAGAGTCTCCCCATGAGATGCGATGTGATCATGAATGTATGTGCATGGTTACTCAAACATGAAAATGTCGTTAACTGTCATTCAAAATACACAACTTTCGACAAAATTCCTAGTTCAGCAACAATTGCTAGTGTTGTGCTATCATTGCGGTAAAACGGTATAGGTAAACTAATACACAGTCACAGTGCCGCTGGTGTAGACTGCCGAGACGGGCCAGAGAGGAGGGCTGTTGATGCCTCGGTGTTGAAACTGTTCAAAGGTCGTCTTTTATAAATCCCCAGGTTCAGAACCACGTCATTTAAATCCTGTCCGGTCTATTGTCTTGAAAACCCGGTCTAACGAGCCATTTTAGATCATGTTTCAACGACATAATCATTCACTCGTTCCCCATGGGATCAAACAAAATGGCTTCGTTGGCGATGTGAGATTTTGACAATCACTTACGGTAGAGGGTCCCTAGGCCCTTGGCAGCGATCCTGGTCGTATACTAGTCTCGAACGTACTTGTGGAACACATACGAATCGGTAATAAAAAAAAAACATAAGTAACAGCAGTTTATCGGGAAAAGGGGATTGATGCAGTAAAAAGGACCCGGATTGGATCCGACTTGATTAAAAGTCCAATATGTAAAATTTTGGATTTACTGGGTGTTGTACAAATGAATAGAGACGGTAGATTCTGAAAACATAATAATTCATCAAAAGCGGAAAAAAAAAAAAACCTATGGATCTCAGATAGTTTGATTACAAGCTTTATGGGTAAAAATACCCCAATTAATTCATTAAGTATGCAAATTAGGTACCTAATTAGAAATTATGACACGGCCCATAATCTAATGAGATGAAGGGCATGGACCGGGTCCGATCCCACCCACAAGTTTATATAAAATTGTATCGATTGAGCCCAAATTTATTGGTCGAGCTATGAGTTGCAAAAATATTGGGCGAGACGCAGTGAGCCCAATATTTTAAAACTCTAGCGAGACCAATAAATTTGGGCGCCAAATCATCCGATTTAGATTATCATGTTTCGGATCCGATATTTTCAACACTTGGAATCCTCAAAACATGATAAAATCATCAAAATCGGACTTATGGATCTTTCAGATAGTTTGAAAACATCAAATTAACTCATTATTATGCAAATTAGGTAATAATAGCATATGCAATGCCCATAATCTAATCAGAGGAGGGATGCAGTACGATCCCACCCAACAAGTTACATCACCATTAACCATTATGGGTCTCATGTTATCGCGTTCACAAGATGTGTTGGATGCCGGACGCCCGCCGACGCTGACTGATAGCATTAATCCCCTTCTGCCTTTCACGCCAGGGGGATAAAAACGGCGTTCCGAATTAAAATCGGGAAGAATTGGCATCTCTGATAAGGGAGAGCAAGTGGAGAACCTGGGGAGAAAGGAGAGAGGCGCTGAAGGAAGAACAGAGAAAAATTGGAGGATGAGGAGGGAGGGATGAGGGAGGAGGAAGGAAAGGAAAGTAGAGAGGGAGGAAAGGAGAGGAAAGGAGAGGGAAGGGAAGGAGGGAGAGGAGCGGAGAGAGAGGGGAGAGGAGGGAGGGAGGGAGGGAGGGAGGGGAGAGGAGGGAGGGAGGGAGAGGATGGGAGGGAGGGAGGGAGGCGAAAGGGAGGGAGGGGAGAGGAGGGAGGGAGGGGAGGGAGAGGAGGGAGGGAGGAGGGTGGGTGGAGAGAAAGGAGGAGGGTTGGCGAGGAGGAGAGAGGATTGAGGGAGGGGCGGAGGGAGGGACTAGGAAGACCAAGAGACATGAGGCATGTTGTGGTGCAATAGATAAAGCACAGGACTCGTGATCCCTGTGTTCGAGCCAGCTGCGCCAACATGTTTGTGTCACTGGTAAGATACTAATCTCAATGACTCTTTGAACCAAAATGATAAATGTTCTGATGATTTCCTGTGGCAGCAAAAAAAATGAAAAGCATGTTGATGATACGGAAAGGTGCTTAAAAATACTGCATTTACCATACTGGACCCCAGATAGTCCCACCTTTTTAGCTGAAAATACCTTGAATTTGGGGGTGGATAATGCCCAAATCTTGCCGAAGTAGGTCTGAAATGTCTGGCTACTCACAATACGCCCACTTCATGACGCCGGCCCAATTGGAAGACTTGAAAAATGATTTGTCCGATCGTACTACCTAATAGTTTTCACCATCTTTTTGGAGCGGATTTCATCTTTTGTAATGTAACTAGCCATGTTATTATGAATAAAGTGTAACTTAGTGATTCCTTAGCAAAAGAAGAAAAGAAGAAACAAATAGTCACGGAAAACTGAACCATTGCACCTGGGATATATGGAGGCCGCATATGTGATGCTGGCGACCTCCATGACCTCTCGACGATATATTTTATTTCGACATTGTGGATTATCATACTATCAGGGGAAGTGCTAGGAGTTTTAAACAAGGGGCCAGACCCTTAGCTACTTGAATTCCAAAATTTGGGGGTCAGTCATGATTTTGGAGGGTCACAGAGTGGGCGGGCACTTTGACATACTTGGTTTAAGCGCATAACATTAGATTTTGTCCTATGGGCCAGCATTTGCATTCAGGGTACGGTTAGTACCACCTCATTTTTCAGCTATATTTACCTACATCCTTAAAGAGACATGAGATTTCCAGAAAGAAGCGCCCCCATTTTTTTTCGAACCCGGGGTTTTTTTGCATATTTGGAATGCTTTCCAATGTATTAGATCACACCTGAAGTGAATAAGCCGAATACGCTGTCTTTATGTAATAATATGATGATTTAGTACTTTCTGTCTTGCAAGACAGAAAGTCAAAGCACAGTGTTCTATTGGGACAATTACGATAGTCAGGCAAGTTCAAAACAAGGTTTGCTGTTTTCTTTTGTACTTGTTTGTCCAATAAACCTTCGGAACGTTCTTGGTAGGTGGTCTACAATCGATCCTGTGCAATTTGAGAGAAATTCATATCCTAAAAAAATCTCCTCCTGTCACTTTAAGTTGGAAATTGTTCACAAAGTAGTCTATAAGATAAACTAGTTTAATGATATTTTTACAGAATACAAAGAACACTTTTTGTAAATAGAAATTGTTGTTTGTTACATCAGCTGATGTTTCACGTTAACTAATAATAAATGTACATGTGAATAATTTATCTGTAATATGACCACATTATTCAACTCAATGTTTCACTTCTCATTCATTCTCAATGTGAACTTCTTTTTTATTGGCTCAACAAAGTTAACTCAGCCTGCTCAGTCAGTGTACTCTTCCTGAAATTTTTGTTTCCCGTTGCGAATCAACATACTTTGCAGAAAATCGCTGACTTGTCTACGTCGTAGTACAACCAGGGAGGGAAATTCTACCTCCCATTTCGGTATGGATTCAGTATAGCTGGGAGCCACCACATCCTTCGACATGCAGTTTATTTCGTTGAGGCTGCCGAATTCATAGGGTGGTGGCACAATACTAAATTCTTTCCCCCATTTCTTCTGATCAGAATTCATACTAGTTCCGCTGCCCTTTACACCACTGTCCATGGCATTATCAATGTCAGTGTTGCGTAGTTCACCGTGATTTCACAGATTTCACCCTTTATCTCCGCCATTTTAATCTTGTCTACAATTCGCCGTTTTCGTAATTCCCACAATGCAGTGTTAAGTGTGCTTTTGATGTCACATTGTAGAACTCATGTACCGGAAGAGAAACGCTCGGGAATTCGAGAAGCCGTCAAACTGGCGATACACATGAGCATCTGCAATGTCATCAGCTCACTTTATAATGTATTGTGGGTAAGAAAATGGTCTCATAGAGGGATTTTTGTGTGCTAGTACTTATGGTTACATTCTACACGTACTCATTGCATTTACCAAATGATCGTGGGAATTACTGCATGTGGTATTGAGACAAAATTACTGGCTAGCGTTACGTCTTACATTTTTTTCCTTCCGCTTCATTATCCACAGATTACGAACACAATCTTATGAAACAGCTGTTTGTGTTTGATGTAAACATCGGGTTTTGTGCGTCCGTACGGACGCAATAGCTCGTCTAATTTTTTATTTTGTGCGTCCGAAATAAAATATAGGCGTCCTGGACGCAGAAACGCAACTTAGCACGACCCCTGCTAACTATTGGGAATTTTAACTTTTTAAGCAATTTGAATACTATATTTTAGAAATGTCATGATGGAAAACAGGGAAAGTGACAAATTGGGAAATTATGATGCCCTCATTAGGTGCCCTCTGACCCTACAAATGACCTTGTTAAAAAATGTTTTTCAGTTTCAAAAAACAAATCCACCAAAACCTTTTTGTCCTGAATTTATGAAACTGAATAATTTTCAATGCTTTATTTTTTTATACTTAACTATGAAAAAAGAGTGAATGATATTGTAGAATCCCGTCTGAGTGAAGTAGAAAGCCTTGAGAATGTTGAACCAAAAACAGTGTCTTCTGCCGAGTCTTTGACACTTTGCCGTGTTCTACTCTTAAAACTGTAGGTTTTCACGAACTTTAAAAGGTTCCAGACATCACTAGAAACATTCTTGAGGTGGAATATAAAATTAAAAGGTGGATTTTGGTATTTGAAAATGCATATCGTTTGAATTTAAGGCTAAAATGTTTGTTGTTTAAAGAAAATAGGTTTCCGAATTTTGCAGTCAGAGTAGGCCAATTTTTTGGCATGGGATAATAAACAAATCTTTAGAATTTTCTAAAATTTTCCTAAAACTTAGGGTGGGACTATACTCGGGAAAGTACGGTATTTATTTTAGAGAAAAAGTGGTGTGACATAAGAGAGAATAGGGAAAGCACAGACTGATGAAAAATATCGGTCACTCAGTCACAATTTAAACAATACAGTTTGATGGTACAGTAAGCCAACACCCTGTCAAATTGCAATTGATTCCATTTCTTTGACAATTATGCAGCTGTTTTGTAAAATGTGAGATTGGCTGAAGTTCTATGTTGTACACAGCAAAATTTAACTATCAATTTATCTTGGGTATTGCTCATGCAGGACATAAGAAATTATACATTAGTGATGATGTGAAATATCTATTTTGGCATGATTTTTTGTTGTAAATGACTTCTTTTAGAAGATTTAAAGGCGCTTAGTTGTTATGAATTATGCGTATCATTCATGAGAGCCTGGTACTTGCATACACTCACCACTACAGTCTGATTAATTATTTGTTAGACAGAAATGAACACACGCGAGCGTGGACTGTGTGTGCCAGGAGGAACATCGCGAATTGTTTCGCGATGTGTAATTGGTCAAATAATGCGCCGAAACTCAGTGTAGCTTGTTGTGCTTAAAAGATTTGTGCGTATCTCCTGTCCAAGTAATTTTTAATCCCACTGTAAGTATCATAGGAAACAAATTTTTATGGTTTTGATGGTAGAAGCAATAATGCATATTTCAAAGCCTTACTACTGTGCTAATTTGATGGTTAACCAATTAATTAAAACAGCATTTTTTGTCTCTATCTTGAGAAAGATGTGGATTTGAAGGTAGAAATTTCAGGAAGATAATGAGAAAAAAATAGTTTTTCATCTGATATCAAAAAAAAAAAAAAATAATACCATGTCCGGGTAAATTGGGGGGTCCCAAAGACAATCGGAAGAATCACCTTTAAAAGAGGCAGTTATTGTTTACTTATTTAAAGGTTAAAATTCTACACATATCATCTTTTGTTCCATTAAGAGATTATCTTTTTCTCAATTCCACTAACAACTCAAAAACAAAATTCTGACCAGGCCATAATTTGCAATCAAAAGCACCCTCAGTAATTATTTACTCTTGATTCCAGAAAATTGTGGAACCAATTTAAATATTCTTTATAATACTTCAAGTTTTGTATTACTTATCTTTATTTGTGACCTAACTGGGAATATGACCAAAAATGGAATTAGGCCACTCATGTGGTATTATTATTTTAACAGGTGTAGTAATTACCTTTGCAATACTAACTTCTCTGTTATTTAACAATTGTTTAATTGCCTTCATGCCTAACCAAGTTGCATCTAGTATCAGTAAAATGATCAAAAAAGTTTAATCAACTAAAATTCAAACACTTTAATTTGTTCAAATTAAGTGACGATATGACAAGGTAAAATAATATGCCTGTCTTACCTTTCCAATTTTTTTGTCCCATGCAATTACTTCATCCTTAAAAATAGCCCTTAGTAATGCTGGCAGTTGGAAAGTTGGCTGCACAAAACATCGAGCTACTGCAATCATTGATGCAGTCAACACTCCATTGACACCGACTGTAGTTAGAAATTCAGCAATGTTTGGTGTGAGACGGAAGGGGACAGGTCGATTGGCATCCAGCTCACCTGTAATGGCACAGAACATTGTTGAGAGTTGTCAGTACCTAACTTTGCGCACACACACACACACATACGCACTTATTAGATGTACGGTTACTTTCAAACTACCTGGCAGCAAGGAGTAGTGCTAGGACCCCCAAATCTCTGAAACTGGGGGTCCAGTACCGAGGGATCCACTGACTATTTACTACATAGGAAGTTCAACTTCAGGGGTCCAGGAGTTAAAATTGGGGGTCTAAGACACTAAGGTCTGTATGCACAAAAAGTTAAACCAGGTTTAAAGTTAGACCTGGTTTAAGTCAAAATTAGTTTTGCCTTAAATTGATAGTTATTCACACTTTCTCCGTAAGGTAGCTAGACTTAAAGATTTCTTAAATGCAAATTCAAAATAAAATAAAGTAAAATGTCTTTTCTGGTGGGACAAAATTAAAATTAGACCGGGTCTAACTTTAGACCCGGTCTAACTCTTTTGTGCATACGGACCTTAAACGTAAGTTAGCGCTACTCCTGCTGGTGGCTTATGAATTCTAAGTACATGTCATGTACCAATGCACTTTTATTAACAATGTGATACTCTTTATTTTGATTGATGGTGTCAATCATGGTATGTAATTTTACAAGAGAACAGAATACAAAACAAATTACAGTATAAATTAAAAACATCATCCCAAGGGTTAGTCTTTCAGTACATTGGTACATATAAGTCATTGAATGGTGGCCTGAACAATGAGATTCCTCACCAGTTGTATCATCAATGTCAAATCTGAAGTAAAACACCGATAGCAGGCCAGAATTTCTCTCTATCTGCAAGATCTCTGGGTTGAGACGACTCAGATGCAGGACAAACTCAGCCAGGCCTATCAGAGCAAGCTGAGTGGTGAACTAGAGAAATCAAACAAAAGAATACTAAGACACAATAATGTTTTCACAAGCAAATTATTCAAAAACACATTATGTTTTATAAATCATATAACTGAAGCCTGATTTCCTTTCCAATGTTGACTGAAACATATGCATTTTCCTTCTGAGAAGTGAAATGCCCCAAAATACCATTTTAGCACCCCTAAAAGAGAAAATGGACTCGACCAGTGACCCCAGGTCACACCCTGTCGACCATGACTCTTCCCCAATTCCGTTTTGGCTCGTAGCCCACACGGACGCACACATCCGATATCATGCTGTGGGGCGGGCCTGGAAGCGGGAAGTCAACATTGGAAAGGAAATCAAGAGCTCCCAGGTCGTAAAGACAGGAGCCAGAGCAACCGAACGTGCCCCCAGGACCCCGAGGGTACTAAGGGGAAAGCACAAGATCCAGTCGCACACGGCGGGAAGACAAGACCAAGTCAACTGCCAGGAACTGAGAAAGCCGCCAGTGAAGGCGAGTTCGGAGAACCCACCAAACAAGGGAATACCCCGTCGCGGGTAATCTCTCTAGGCAGCACAGTTGAGACAGAAGGCATGGCAAGAAAACCCGCAGGTGAAGAGATCGAACAATGGAAGCCTGAAAACCGCTGGAGAGGCGGGGGGAACCCCAAAGACAGACCACGACGAATCGGAGCGCACCCCGGGCCTGAAGCCGGGACCGCGCTAGGCCGGACGAGCCCAACCGCTAGGCCCGGACGAGCCCCAACGCTAGCGGACAAGCCCGACGCTACGCCCGTGCGACGAGCCCCAAAGAGGGGGCATCGTCGGAGCCGACCCAAAACCAGTGTCCAGGTCCCCGAGGGAGACAGTGGACCAGGCTAGTCAGCTGGGAGCAAAAGGAATGTGCGAGAAAATGTGTAAAGCCAGCCCCTAACTCCCGAACAACGGAGAGGGGATCCACGGTCCAGACACCGACCCAAACAGTAGGCGGAGTCCAGGCGAAGTCGATAGACCTCAAGGGCTAGGCGTGAGGCTGGGAGCACGTGGTTAACCAACAGCGCAGGACGAACAGAGACCAGAGGGGGCGAGGGCATCCACCGAGGGCACCAGCCGGCAAGAGGGAACCGAGCCTCAGGTCAAGACTGAATGAACAAAGCCCGAGACCGGCAAGAGCCTGCAGGCTAGGCCCCGAGGGCACGAGCCGGCATGTAGGCCGAGGTCCGCGCCACGCACAAACGTGAGGACAGAGGGCAAGGAAGAACAGCCAAGGCGCAATGATCAGGTTCCACCATACGGGGTGTAAGGCAAAGGGAGAAGGAATGAGCCCCTACCCCAGGCTGAGCCGGCCCAGTGAAACCCCTGGAGGGGCCACGCCAGACCAGCACAGGCAAAGGCTATATCCACGAAGGGGGCCAAGGTAATACACCAAGCAGAAGGGCATCAGCCCTAGGCCAGTCCAGGCCCGACAAGGGCCCAGCCAAGGTGTGTTGGAAAGAACCAGGGCCAGCTTCCCCGAATGGAGATGAAGGTTAACGATCAAAGAAGAAGGCTAGACGAAGAAGCCCCAAGGCCAAGGCGAAGTCAAAAGACCGCCAAGGCAATAGGCAACGACCTCCCAGGGAGTCAGGGGCTAAAGACCCAAAGAACAGTATCAAGCCAAGGCTAGAAACGTGGTCTAGACCCCAACGGGAGGGGAATAGAGACTAACGCCAGATGACAACTGTCACTAGTGCCCGACTCGGAAGCGGGGCTAGGCCCCGCTGATCCCCAAGGGGGAGCAGCGAAGCTGCATCATAGCCAGAGTCCAAGCCCCGAGGGAGACAGGGACCAGGGCAGGTCGCAGTAAGACTAACACCAGGCCTAAGAGCAGGACAGGCAAGGCCTAAAATGGACCCAGCGCCTAAACTGGCAGGGACCAGAGGCCTCAAGTCCACGATAGTGCACACGGAACGGGCCAGGACTAGCACCCCGACGGAGCTAGGCTACCCCGGGCAGCAACAGTCAGCCGCCAAAGGAGGCAGCGACGGAACGCCGGCGACACCGAGCGAAAGCCGTGGAGGGTAGCAGACAGGCCCAAGGCTATCCAAGCTCCAAAGGGAGCCGCGCAGCAAAAGCACCCAAGCGGAGCCGGGGCAGAGTGCATAAAGGCTACGGTCTGGGTCCCGACGAAGCTGAAAGCTATAGCACGGCAGGCTGCGCCCGTGCCAAGGCCGAGGCGAGCTAGGCCCACCACAGGCAGGGCAGGAGCACCCCCAAGATGGGGACCCTGCATGCAGAAGCTAGAGCAACGACAGAGAATATACGCGGTAACCCCGGGACTACACAAGGCTGAGCCGGGCCTCACCCCAAGGCCAGGGCAACATGCCAGCACGGGGTGAAGCCACTCGGGAGGGCGCCCCGTAGGGGAGCCCCCGCCAAAGAGCAGCGACTTGGGTAGGCCCAGAGAACCACCGAGACCTACAGCATCCCTGAGGGGATGCCAGCCGAGAGACAAGGCGGCGCGACATCCCCGCAAGGGAGACAGGTCGCGGCGCGCGAGTTGAAAGTCAACACCAGGGAAGGCGGACAAACAACCCCGAGCAGCCGCCCCCGTAAGAGGAGCCAGATGATGTGGTTAAAGCCGGAAATCAACGCCGATGACGGCGGATAAACGGCCACCATGCAGCGCACCCTAGGGTGCAGCTCTGCACCGAAGTCCCCGTGGAGGCACGCCGAAGGGCTACCCCGCGGAGGCGCCGAGAACGGAAAACACCACGGGGGCCACAGTAACGGCGGAACGAGGCGGGAACTAGCGCTGGACGAACCGCACAGTAACCGCACACGGAACCCCGCGTGGGCGGGGGTCAACCTGGCGGAGCGCTGCGCGCCCCACCTAGCCCGTGAAGGCCTGGTAAAGCATGCAGCACGAGCCAGATTAACCCCGCGGGGCTAGCAGGCTAGCCATGCGGGGTGTGCCGAAACGGCTGGACCGTAGCGGGAACTAGCGCTGGACGAACCGCACCAGTAACCGCACACCGAACCCCGCGTGAGCGGGGGCCAACCTAGCGAAGCGCTGCGCGCCCCACCTAGCCAGTGAAGGCCTGGTGAAGCATGCAGCACGAGCCAGAATGCCAGATTGACACCGCGTGGCTAGCAGGCTAGCCATGCGGGGAGCAGTGAGCATAAACGACACCCGCGGCGCCCCATAGCGGGGCGCCGAAGAACCCACCTCAGGGCTTGACGAATCAAGCCCCGAGACCGGTACCACGGCAGCGCGGTCGCAGAGTCCGAGGACTCCTAAACCACGAGCGCCGGGTGTCGGTACTGGCGATGGATCGGCCCGAGAGAACCCGGGCGTCACCATAGCCAACACACCGCTACCGGACGGACTGCAGCCGCCCAATCCCACAGGGAAAGGGTAGAGCAGACCACGCTAGCCTGCACCGATAAAGCAACGAGCTAAATCAGGCGAGCCAGCGCCGGCAGCGTGGTAGTCAGTCAAGCCCCCCGAGGGAGCTGCCGACTAGCACGCTCTGCTATACCGGGATGTCCGCAGCCGCCAAAATCCCCGAGGGAAAAAGGCAGAGCAGACCGCGCTAGCCTGCACCGGAGAAGCCCCTAGGGCTAGACCAGGCGAGCCAGCGGCCGGTAGCGAGGTAGACGGGCGGAACTCCTGAGAGAGAAAGGCCCTACTAACACGCCATGAAGTAGCCGAAGCTACAACATCTTTAGGTGCTCCCAAAGCAGCGGGGCCGCCTTGGAAGAACCTCGGACCGGAGCCCGAACACCACCCCCCCTTTCCCTTAGCGAAGCATAGACAGGGAAACAGTGTTCAATGGCGAACCATCGAAAACTGAAAGGCCACCGCAAAACGAGCACCAACGGAGGACCGCGGAAGCGAGACCCGTAATGACCGCACGGAGAAAGAGGTCACGTGGCGGCGCGGGGTTCAGCGGCCAGATGGGCGCGCGTTTCGAAACGAAAAACGAACAAAGAAACACAAAGCGGCCGCGGTAAGACCCGCCCGCCACCGCGGAGACAAAGATTCCGTCGCGGTAACAAGTCCCACACACGTAAAAATTTTCCAAAGTCAGTTTCCACATATTTTTTAAAAGACAACAAGCATAAGAATAAAATAATAGACACACTCACCCAATAGAACTGTTTTTATTGAAGTAAAGACGACTACAAAAAACAAACATGCTCACAAGAGAAGCAATCCCAAGCACGCACACGTGCGGCAATGGCTGTCCTTTGTTTTACCTTATTTTTTTTTTCCGCTCACAGATCACTGACCGCATCGGCGGTTAAAAAGGATACACAATAAAGCTCTCCGACGGGCGTAAAAGTCCCCGTTTATTCCGTCCAAATAGAGCGTTATAAATTCCATTATATAATCCAGTATATCATCCAGATAGTATTGGTATAGCAGTACGATATCCTTTTGAGACGACAACTAGTCCTGTATCAAAAATCTCAGATAATTTTTGCTGCTAAATAACAGAGCCTCGATGTACACCCGTCCGTTTTGTATGGCGGCCAAAACGGAATGAGGTAGAGTCATGGGTCCGACCAAGGGTGTTGGAACGTGGGGTCCACTGTCGAGTCGCATTTTCATCTTTTAGGGGGTGCTAAAATGGTATTTGGGGCATTTTCAGCTTCTCAGGAGGAAAATGCATATGTTTCCGTCACCCTTGGTGTAAAGGAAATCAGTTCAGTGTAATGAGTTATTGATTACACACACACTTGAAGACCTATACTTTAAAGTTTTTAATAGACACATCCATGCTTTTGACGAAATTTGCCTATTTGCACAGAATGCTCGGTTCGCTTGGCTGTCCCCGATTGGTGAATGTTGAGGCTTCTTTTGGGAAGGCGAGTTGGTGTAGCGTCGAGTCGCTCACCTTCACCAATGCGGCCCTGGTTCGATTCCCCAGTCAGCAGTGTCTTATGTGAATTTTTGGTTGCCTATCCATACTCATCCTCCGGTTTTCTTCGAGCACTTTTCGGTTTCCTCCTGCATCTAAAATTGGACTTCTTCCCATAAATCTAAATCTTTTCCCGTTGTTTTCTGGTGGTATCCCTTGAATTTTAATTCACGTAAGCAATATGGTTTCTTGCCGGCACAAATCCCGAATGATATAAATAAAAAAAGACAATAGGAAGTTTTGCAACAACCTAACAACACTTCTCCTTGTCACAAGGATGATGCATGCACAATTTTTTCAGCTTACCATTTTCCATTCCTAATGCAAAGTAATCAAGTAGCAATTAGGGATGTGTGAATACCCCTCCTTGAGCATGCATCGTGGAATCATGTTAGTCTGTACCATCCTTCAATAACTAAGCACGTAACAACTTGGTGACTGACTTGAGAGCCTCGCGATTGTACGGTTTTGCTAGGCTCTCATAGTAACGGTTGATAGGGGCGTCATACTCAACTTGTCCTTATTGTTGCTCTCTAATTGGGAAAACAAACAAGAGAATTCATTTGATTTCTGTTTTTTTGTTAAGTATTGGAGTTTAGGTTGGAAGTGAAGGATTACATGTACCAAGCTTTCCTTTCCTACAATTGACAACATAGCTTGGAAAATAAAATATGCTGCAATCATCTAAACTAACAAGCTGGTGTTTATCTATTAAAATATCAAGAATCTGGCTCTAAGCATGCAAACCTTCACATATCTTATTTCCCAATAAGACCAGCAACTTTTTTTCATACAATATACTAACTTAAATAATCAATGGCATACACATTGAAATCTTCCCAGAAGCAGTGGTAAATGCACTGCTGAACATTTGAAATAATATGTAATGAATGTAAAGAGGTGATTCAATTGACTTAGGATACATAGAAATAAGCTGTGTAAATATATAATAGAGACAAAAATGGTTGGAAAGTGTTTTACATTGCGATGTAATTATGAAGTAATCGAGTTCATTGATTGCATAGTACTTAAGTAAAAAATTCTTTTGAATGCAACTTAAAAAATATGAAAAGATTCTATTTCCCATTTTGTTTCGATTGTAATAGAAAACCTTAAGTTTGAGTTTTGAGTTTGATCAAATCATGCAAACCATACATTAAGGATGGCAACATTACATACTAATCAGGAAGTCAACAACAAATAAATGTATACATATCAACTAGTGAGGGAGATAATCTTACCTTTCCAATCTGGTTCATTGCTTTTCAAAATTTTCTGAAAGACACAAAGTTACACATTGTACTTGTAGTGTGTGGATTTCAGCCTGTATTACTGTATCTTGCCAATTTTCTCAATATCTATGCCAAAATGCAGTATGTTTACACTGCAGGAACCTTTAAAAATTGCATTGCTATTTCCAACTATCACACAAAAGTTCATTATGTCCAATACCTGGAATCTATTAAAGGAATAGAACATGATTAACCTGTTGCATTGTCTGGGCTCCGAGCAGGACACTCAATGTATGATCCAAAAAAAGGTCTTGTGAGTGGGGTGGAGAGGGAGGTGGTAGCGAGTAAGGTAGACCCATGTGGGGTACGTGTGTGGGAAGAGAGTAAAAGCAAATTCAGTGTGGTGTGAGAAATGTGGGAAATGGATCCATGGGAGAGATGCACAAAGATGAAGAGAGTGACCCTTAGTTTGGCAAGAGATTTTGTGTGTAGAAGATGTGAGAAGGGAGCTGGAGGGATGGTGGAACAGGAGGAAAAGTTGTGTGATGAGGTGGAGTCCGTGAAGGAGTTCACATACCTAGGGAATAAGGTTAGTGGAGGTGGTGGATGCGAGATGGCTGTGACAGCTAGAGTGAGGTATGGATGGGTGAAGTTTAGGGAATGTGGGGAGTTGTTGCAAGGGAAAAGATATCCTTTGAAGATGAAAGGAATGGTGTATAAGAGTTGTGTAAGATCAGTGATGTTGTATGGGAGTGAGATGTGGTGTCTGAGTGAAAATGAGATGGGGATTCTGAGGAGGACAGAGAGAGAGAGCAATGATGAGAGCGATGTGTGGTGTGAAGTTGATGGACAGGATGAAGACTGAGGATTTTGATGCAGATGTTGGGTTTGGAAGAGGCGATGGACCGGTTGGCGAAGGCGAATAGTGTACGTTGGTATGGGCATGTGTTGAGGAAGGATAACAAGCGTGTGTTAAGAAGGGCTTTTGAGTTCGAGGTGGGAGGTTTGAGGAGAAGGGGATGTCCAAAGAAGACATGGAAGAAGCATGTGGAGGAGGAGAGTAGGAGGGTTGGGTTGAGGATGGAGGATGCATTGAATCGGGTGAAATGGAAGGAAGGAGTAAGGGCGGTTGCTGCGAATGTGAGGTGAATGCGGCCACCCCGTTGACGGGGATAATACCGGATTTAAAACTTTGGTTTTAGTAGTAGTAGTAGTAGTAGTAGTGCTATGCAGACACTGTCTGGGCTCTTATCTGCTTATGAAACTCATTGAATAATCTAGTCATTTTTTAGGTTGTATTTATATAACCCCTTCCCTTCATGATACCTTCTATTTGTAAACGCCTTTAAGCTTTTCTTATATCTCTGGCTAATTGACCAGTATTGCCAAGGGGTAATTAATGGGCTCTTTGTATAGAGTAGATACTTACTTGTTTGTATATGTCTAGGAGGGAGAGTGATGTGGGACAGTCTTCAACGAGTCTCATCTGTGGTGAGACAGCAACTACACGAGGTACGGTGAACTGGAGCTGACGCTTTGCAGTTTCCTGTGGAAAGGGACAAACAAAAATCAAACATTCTTGATCTGTATAAGCTAAACCTCGGGTTTTTGTAGATTATGTGAATACAGAGTCACAAGATTTTGAGCAGTTAATCCTTGTAGCAGTGCATCTTTCTTCCAAAGATGCTAGTACGTCAAACGAAACTGCCAGTCCGTCAGACGAGACCGCCAGTCCGTCAGACGAGACCGCCAGTCCGTCAGACGAGACCGCCAGTTCGTCAGACGAGACCGCCAGTCCGTCAGACGAGACCGCCAGTCCGTCAGAAGAGACTGCCAGTCCGCCAAACGAGACTGCTAGTTTATCAAACGAGACTGCTAGTACGTCAAATGAAAATGATAGTTCATCAAATGTTTTTATACGCCATGCCTGGGGTATGCAGCTTCAATTACTTAAAGGTGCTTGTTCCGATTTATGTGTATTGTGTTCTCTACTTGATATGAGAGCCTGGCACTTGTACATACACCCCATCGGGTACCGTGGGAAACAAACTTGTGGTTTTGATGGTAGACGCAACAATGCATGTTGCAAAGCCCTATTCAATACTGTGCTAATACTGATGCTGCTACTAATGATGGTTAACCACTAAAAATGTGGTTTTTGTGTTTTTTCTCTTGGGAATAAAGATTTGAGGGCTCAAAAATTTCAGGACGACAAAGCAATGAGAAAAAAAGGCCTTTTCATTTGATATCAAACATCGATACTACTTCCGGGGTAATCGGGGGGGTGGGTCCCAAAGAAGATCGGAACAAGAACCTGTAATATGTCAATTGTGTTATAATTCATGATAAAACATTTACATGATTTGCATGTTTTTAGGCTGCACACTGCAACATGCAACACTGTGTGGTTTCATATCCACAAAAAAATTACTAATATTCCTACCTTTCTTTTAGCCAAGAGTGGTTAAGCATACGCAGCAAAGAGGCAACTGTAACACTCTTTCTTCCCTTCTAGACTCTCCCATGGAAGCAATCATTAACACTAAGATATGGATAAATAAATCTATGGTTGGGAAAAACAAACAAAAAACATAGTCATGATAGATTATAATATTGCTAACTGAACTATAAATCAGTTTTGAGTAGTTGAGGTAAAAATCACGCTCTATCATCTCGTATCAGTATTTTCAGTATCGTACCAGTATTTTCAAAAAAACACATTAGGTTTTATGAAATCATCTAACTGAAAAGCTGCCATTTCCTTCCAATTTGACGGATGCAACATATGCCTTTCCCGTTGAGAGTGGAAGGCCCAAAATACCTATTTTCGGCCCCATAAAAGAGAAAAATGGTCTCAAACAGTGACCCAGGTCACACACTGTTAGCCATTACTCTTCCCCAGTTCAGTTTGTGGCTCAAAGCCCACACAGAAGCATGCACATATCATGTGGTGGGGAGGGCATGGAAGCGGGAAGTCAACATTGGAAAAGGAAGTCAACATTGGAAAGGAAATCAGGCTTCAGTAGATGATTAAAAACATTAATGTGTTTTTGAATAAATCATTACACTGCTGAAACTTGATGTCACTTTACAAACAATGTTGACTGAACATATGCATTAACCCCGTGTTGAATGAATATTTCAAATCACAACCAGACTAGCACACCAGTCCGAGGTGGGGAAAATGGTGGGTGGAAATGATATTCAAGAGAGGCAGCCATAGGAGCAGTCAAAGGTAGACCAAAAAATTGCAGAGCCCAAAAAACACATGGAAATCTAGATTCCTAAAAGTCAGGAGGGAACCAATAACTCTCACTTAGATAGTGGAGTACACAAGGGGTGAGTAAGAGGACCCAGAACTTTTAATGTGATTAAAAGACCTGACCAAAGTTTTTTGGAGGATAGCCAGAGCCACGAAGACGCAGAGAAAGAGAAAACCCCCAAGCCTAAGGAATAGGCGAAGGGAGAGAGGAAGAGCTCGACAGAGACTGAGTTGCGACGGTAGGGCCCTGATGGACCAAGGGACCCGAAGCACCCCCGGGGCAAAGGCGGAGAACAAAGCTTCACAGGCCTTGCGAACAAACTGAGGAATACGGGAGGGAGCAGAGGAAGCGCAGGGGACCCGAGTAATAAGCGCGGGGCAACCGAAAGCCTAACCAAAAAAAACGGGCAGGAGAGGGGCCCCCTAGAGAGGGGGTGCGATCAGAGCACCACAGAGGAAGAACCCCCGCGGAGGGACGGGGGAGATAAAGTTGAGAGACTGAATGAAAGCTAAAGGCCCCCGCCCCGTGGAGGGCTGAGAAGGAAAAGTCCGCCCCGACCGAGGAAGACCGAGAAGCTTACAAGGAGAAGGAAAATCTCCGAGTAATCCAGCCGGGAAAGGGACCAGAAAGAGTAATAAAGGCAAGGGCTAAAGCGACGCCGCACCCAAGGACGATTGGGGGGGCTTCGCAAGAGACTCGCCGATAAAAACTCAGATCCCAAGAGGGAAAAGCTTGGGGTCAGAGACGGACGCCTTGCAGGAGGAGTCAATGGAACGAAAACCAACGTCACCGAAGGACGAACGAACAACTAGGCTGTGGTAGGCTGAATAGTTGACCCGAAAAAATCCAGACCGCGGTGATCGGAGAAAAAGCCAACAAGCATCAAAATAAGCGTAAAGTCCCTCCTCCGACTGCACAAGTAAGGAGGTGGAGGGACGCTTCAGGCCTCGACTCGGAGGTAGACAGGAACAAACGAGGAAAGACGAGGCCAGACCTCGCAATACGAGGAGGCCGCGGCAACAGAACCCGGGCAAACCGAAGAGCAAGTCAAAGGCTCAGATTACATGATAAGTAAGCTAGCACCTCCCCAGATCGGGCCAGAGTCAAACCTGGCCCGAAAGGTAGCAAAGTGGGTAAACCACCGAGAAAGTCTACCAGAGGGGAGTACCCAGAAGGTTAGATCCGCAGGAACACGAGTCGAGGCTCGAGAAGGCGACCAAGCCGAGAGCTACTAAACTGCACGAGAAAAGCCGAGCAGAAGTCTAACCAGTGGAGACTGCAAGCAGAGAGCAAGGTGACAAAAGTCGTAGAAGGACAGACTGATCAAACATGAGGAACTTCTTGGCCGAACGACGGATCGGTATCGAGGAGGGCAAATAAGTAGCTTGCGTGTAGCCGAAACTCCGGCTACGGGCATTAAGGATGCACCGAGAAGAGGTCCGGGCAGCAGAGCGGCTTCGAACACAATATCTCCCAGGAGAAGAAAGAAAGTGAAGCGAGCCACCGGAGAGTGCTACCCGAACGGGCGAAGATAACGAGTAAGAATCAAAAACCAAAGCCTCGAGAAGAGAGAGTAACCAACTCGTCAACACACCGAGCGTCCAGACATGGAAGAATGACTCCAGCGGGGGTTTAAGCCCCACCAAGGACATTCCCCAAACGGGAGCGAGAGAAGATCCCAAACCGACTTTAAAAGTTCAGGTCACTTTGGGACCCCCGACTAGGATAGATGGGATAAAAAACCCCAGTCTGAAGTGGAGGACCACCATGTCAAAGGGCTCCCCTGGTCGTAAAGGAACAGGAGCCAGGGGCAACGAACATGCCCCCAGGACCCCAAGGATACTATGGGGAAAAGCACAAGATCCACTCGCAAGGCACGGCGGGAATACAAGACCAAGTCAAACTGCCAAGAACAAAACTGAAGGGGAAAGCCACCTGTGAAGGGAGTTTGAGAACCCACCAACTAGGGAATACCCCGTCGCCGGGGATCCCATAGGCATACACAGTTGAGAAAAGTTGAGACAGAAGGCGTGGGAAGAAACCCGCAAAGTGAAGAGACTCGAAACATAGGGGAGCTGAAAACCGTGCGAGGAGGGGGGGAACACCCTAAGACAGACCCCGACGAATCGGGGGGAGCAAACCCTGAGTTAGACCGCTGGCGAGCCCCAACGCTAGGCAGGAACAAGGCGACGACTAAAGCACGGATATGAAGAGCACCAAAGAGGGTGGCATCGTAGAGACGACCAAAAACCCGTGTCAGGTCCCCCCGAGGGAGACCAGCGGCCAGGGTAGTCAGTGGGACAAGGAATGTGAGAGAAACTGTCAAAGCCAGCCCCTACTCCCGAAACAAACGGGAGAAGGGAACCACGGTCAAAGACACGACCCCCCCCCCCAACAGTAGGCGGAAGTCCAGGCAAGTTGAAAGACCGCAAGGGCTAGGAGTAAGGCCTTGGAGCACAGGTAAGGTTAGACAAAAGAGCCAAACCACCAGCGCACAGGACGAAAAGAGCCCAGAGAGGGGGGGAGGGCATCCACCTGGTGGGAGCCAAAGGCACCATGAGGGAACCCGAGGCATCAGCGTCAAGACTTGAATAACCAAAGACCGGACCGCCAAGAGCAGGCTAGGCCCCCGCGGACCCACCAGCCGCCATGTCGGCCGAGGTCTCGCGCCCGGCAAAAATCACCCCCACCCCACTCGTCTTCCTCACCCACCAAACCCAACCCCCCCCCCACCTATCCACCCCTACTACCCACCCCCCCTCACTACTCCTCCCCCTCTATAACCCTCTCCCTCCCACTTACCATCATCCACCCTCCTCCCATATTTACTCGATCTCAATCACTTAAATCACCCAATAACCAGGTTCCGTGCCCGCACACAAGTGAGGACAGAGGGCAAGAAGAACGCCAAGGGCAATGATCAAGGTTCCCCCTACGGGGTGTAAGGCCAAAGGGGAGAAGACTTAGAGCCCCTTACCCCAGGCCTGACGCCGGCCAGTGAAAGCCCCTGGAGGGGCCACGCTTGACCAGCATAGGCATAGGGCTCATAAACCATAAGGGGGCCAGCAAGGTAATACACCAAGGCAGCAGGGCATCAGCCCTAGGCCAGGGCCGGGAAGGGCCCAGCCAAGCAGCGTGGGTAGAACCAGGGCCAGCTACCCAAATGGAGATGAAGGGTCTAAGTCGAGAAGCAAGATAGACGATGAATTGAAGCCCCCAGCTTAGGCCAAGGCGAAGTAAAAGACCGCCAAGGCTAAAAGGCCACGACCTCCCAAAGGAAGTCAGGGGCTAAAGAACCAAAGACCAGTATCAAGCCGAGGCTAGAAACATGGTCTAGACCCCAATGGGGAACAGAGACTAACGCCGACGGCAACTGTCACTAGGCCCCGACTCGGAGCGGCGCTAGGCCACGCTCTCCCCAGGACGGAGGAGCAGCGAAGCTGAATCATAGCTAGAGGTCCAAGCTCACCGAGGGAGACAGCGGACTAGGCTACGGTGGTAGACGTTAAGCCTAACAGGGCCAAGAGCCTAAAGAGCCAGGCCAGCTAAGGCCTAAATGGCCTAGTGCCTAACTGACAGAGACCAGAGGCCTCAAATCCCCGATGGTGCACACGGGGCGGGCCCGGAATAGCACCACGAAGGAGCTAGGTTACCGGGACAGCAAACAGTCAGCCGCCAACGAGGCAGCGACGGAAGCGCCGGCGACCCAGAGCTGGAAAGCCCATGGAGGCCGGGGGAGCCGAGTGCATAAAGACTAAGGTCTGGATCACGACGAAGCTGCAAGCTATTGCACGGCAGGTGCGCCCAATGCCAGGACGGGCGGGCTAGGCCCACCACAGGCAGGGCAGGGAGGCACCCAGTCGGGACCCTGCATTTTGCCGAAAGAGACTAGGCAACGTCCGAGAATGAGGCGGTGGTTAACCCAGGGACTAAACAAGGCTGAGAGGGCTTCACGCCAAGGCAGGCGACATTGCCAGCCAGGGCTGGGGTGAAGCACTGAGAAGCTGGCCGCCCCGTAGGGAGCCCCGCCAAAAGAAGGGAAGAACTTGAGTAGACCAAGAGAACCACCGCGACCTACGGCATCCCTGAACGGATGCCCGAGAGCCAAGGGGGCGCGACATCCCCCACGGGAGACAGGTGCGGGCCGAGGTTGAATTGAAAGTCAACACCAGGGAAGGTGGCCAAACAACCCCCGAGCAGCAACCCCCGTAAGAGGGGACCAGGTGCTGTGGTTAAGCCCGGGAATCAACGCCCAACAACGGAGGAATAAACGGCCACCGGATCACCGCCGATACGGAGGAATATAAACGGCCACCATGCAGCGTACCCCTACGGGGGAGGAGACGCGGCATTTAAAGGATTGAATGGTATCCAATTCAACACCAGCCTCAACTCCGAGAGGTGAGGACGATATATAATAAAAGGAGAGAGTACTCCACGCCCGAAAGGCGGGGAGAACACACCTTAAAGTCCCGGAGTCACGAGCTATACACCCCGCAGAGAGAGACTTATAAGCCTGCACCGAGTCCCCCGTGGAGGTAGCCCGAAGGCGACCCCACGAGGGCGCCGAGACGGAAACACCCACGGGGTGCACCGTAACGGCGGAACAGTAGCGAGAACTAGCGCTGGATGATCCGCGCCAGTAACCGCACCCGGAACACCGGTGAGCGGGGGCCAACTGGTGAAGCGCTGCGCGCCCCACCTTGCCCGTGAAGGCCTGGTAAAGCAGGCAGCACGAGCCAGGATTAACCCGCGGGGATAGACAGGCAGGCCATGCGGGGTGTGCCGAAGCTGCTGGACCGTAGCGGGGGAACTAGCGCTGACGAACCGCACCAGTAACTGTACACGGAACCACCCCGGTTGTGAGCGGGGGCCAAACCTAGCGAAAGCGCTGCGCGGCCCCCCTCGCCCGTGAAGGCCCGGTGGAGCACGGAGCACAAGCCAGATTAAACCTCCCGGGGGCTAGCAGGTAGCCCATCGGGGTTGTGTGCGTTAACGGCTGAAACACCGCAGCGGGGAACTAGGCTGGACGAACCGCACCAGTAAACGCACACGGAACCAGCGTGAGCGGGGGCCAACCAGCGAAGCGCTGCGCGCCCCACCTAGCCGTGAGGCCGGTGAGCCACGGAGCACAAGCCAGATTAACCCGCGGGGCTAGCAGGCTGCCAGCGGGGTGTGCGTAACCGGCTGACCGCCGATGGGAAAATAGCTGGACGAAACCGCACCAGTACCGGACGGGACCCCGCGTGAGCGGGGGCCAACCTAGCGGAAGCGCCGCGCGCCTTCCTAGCCCGTGACAAGGGGTGGTGTGAAGCAGCAGCCGGCCGATTGATCACCGTGGTAGCGAGCTAGCCAGCGGGGAGCAGTGAGCATAACGACCACCCGCGGCGCCCCATATCGGGGCGCGCCGAGGAACCCAACTCAGGGCCTGACAAATCAAGCCCCGAGACTGCTACCACGGCAGCGCGGTCGCAGCGTCCGAGGAACTCCTAAAACCACGAGCGCCGGGTGTCCGTACTGGCGATGGATCGGACCGATGAGAACGGGGAGTCCCTAGCCAAACGTTCACCGCTACGGAAGGAATGCGCCCCCCGCCCAATCCCTAGGGGAAGGGCAGAGCAGACAATGGCTAGACTGCACCGATAAAGCAAACTGCTAAATCAGGGGAGCCAGCGCAGGCAAGCGTGGTAGTCAGTCAAGCCCCTAGAGGGAGGCGGGCCGGATCCCCCCGACTAGCATGCTCTGCTATCCCGGGATGTTCCGCAAGCCGCCAAAATCCAAGAGGGACAAAGGCAGGAGCAGACCGCGCTAGACTGCACCGGAGAAGCAAATAAGGGCTGACCAGGAGAGCCAGGCGGCCAGGTTTTAGCGAGGGGTTAGAAGGGCGGACTAAGGACGATCGAGAAAAGATTAGACTCTCCACCTATAGTACGTAGCTAAACCCTCCTGCGCTCTCCACTACAACGCCATGAGTAGCGAGCGCAGCTACAACAACCTTCGGTGCTCCCAAAACAGAGGGGCCGCCTTGGAAGACCCTCGGACCGGCGAGACTGAACTGGAATCCCACCCACCCTTTTCCTAAGCAAAACATAGACAGGGAACAAGTGTTCAATGCGAACCATGAAACTGAACGCACGCAAAAGAAGAGAACCAACGGAAAAAGCGACAGCGGAAGCAAGACCCGTAATGAACGCACGGAGAAGAAGAAAGAGGGTCGCGGGGCGGCGTGGGGGAAGCGAGCCAGATGCTTGCGCGCGTGTAGGAAACGACAAAGAACAAAGAAGAAAAAACAAAGGCGAGCGCGGTACAAAACCCGGCCCCGCCAAACGCGGAAGGGGAGACAAATGTACCGTTGCGGTAACAAAGTCACACACAGTAAAGAATTTCCAAAGTCAGTTTCACATATTTATGAAAATCCAAACAAGAATAAGATTTAAAATAATAGGACACAACCACCCAAAAGAAATGTTTTAGTGATAGTAGGGAAACTACAAGAAACAGAAACAGGCTCACAAAAAAGCAAAGGCATCCAAAACACGCAAACACGTGCGGGCAAAAGGCTTGCCCTTGTTACCTTCTTTCCGATACACAGATCACATGACCGCATCGGCGGCAAAAAAAGCAAAAAAAGGATACATAATAAAAAGCTCTCCGACGGGCATGAAAGTCGGGGTTTATTTCCGTCCAAATCGAAGCGTTTATTTACAATCCAGATATAATCCAGTAATATATCCAGATAGTTAGGTTATAGTGTAGGAGTATTCCGTATGAAGAAGACAACTTAGTCCAGTATCAAAAATCTCAGTTAATTTTGGGCTGTAATGACAGGAGCTGCGGAGGGGGGGGGTAACACGCGTCCGTTGGTAAGGCGGCCAAACCGGACATATTGAGAAAGAGTAAGGGCTACGAGGGGTGACCTGGGGTCACTTGGTTTGGACCATTTCTCTTTTAGGGGTGCTTAAAATAGTTATTTGGGGCCATTCCACTTCTCGACGGGGAAATGATAGTTCAGTCAACATGGGTAAATGTAAAGGAAATTCAGTTTCAGTGTAATGATTCATAAAAACACTTGAAGAGAACTGCTACATACATTAAGAAAAACAGAGGCCTTGGAGTATCATTTGTAGTTAATTATTTGAAAAAAAGTTCGAAAGCCCTTCTTGCAGTTTTTAAATTTCTGAATAAGACATATGTTTTACCCCATATCAGAATGTCATAAACCACTAACCTAGAATGTACCAAATTGACATGTAAATGAAAACTTTAAGAACTTGTTACCTTTCCATATTCCATATATAGAAGCCTCATGGCAGCTGTGTTAGTTTGTGTGCTATTCTACCCTAGGCATAAATCTTGCAATGCGTACATAGTAGTGACCATGCTTAGGAGTTAAGAACTCTCCTGGAAGCTCCACGTCAGCTGTACGTGCGGAGAAGTTACTCAGGAAACGACATTTCTCTTCTATCAAGAAAGACCTGAACAAAAAAATAAACCATTTACCAATAGCTAATTTTAAGGTTCCAAACAGCTGATGAAAGAGCCAATATAATTCTAGTTAATTTGAAGTACCTATGAAGCTAGTTGTATATTTCCAGAAGTTTTGCCACCAATAGGATTTGTACAGCAAAAAGAACATGTAAGAAACCTTACTTTGTATTTGAAAGAAATCAAATAAATTTCACAGCATATCTGTGTAGCAAAAATTATACCATGAATTAGAATTTCACGGTTCTCAGCTTTCACGCTCTCTATATTCATAGAATATAATGTGTGGGACACCTTCAAAAACATTTATCATGGAGCAAACAATGTGAGCTTTCCAATTATGTGCTTTTACATTAAATTGATAATTGGATGAAATTGAATTTTTATAGGGTGCATTTCTTTTTACTCTCTAAACGTATAAATTGTCATAAGAATGGATTCTTACTTCCACAAAGTTAATTAAACCCTCTCTAACAAATCATACTTTTACCATAATCATAAGACAATCCATTCATTAGAAGAGCCAACAACTTAATAAGGCTTACTTGGGCAAAAGTTTAGTCCTGGCTTCCATAATCTTGATCCATTTCTTCAATTTAAAGATGAGGTTGTGCAGCTTCATTGCTCCTGGTTGTGAGAAATCAAAGTCCGACGTAAATTGTGTTTTCATTTTCTGAAAGACAGGATCCTGGGCCGTGGCTTGAGCACGTCTAGCGAGTGACTCGGAGGCTGCACTAGAGAACGTTGTAGCTACACTGCTCACATTTTCAATGCCAACACCAAATGTATTGACAAGTTTCTTGACGAAACTCAGAGTGTGTGGTGTGACTTTGGCATCAACAACTAAGATAAGCAAAGAAAAACAAAGACAATACAATATACATGATTTAAAACTTCTACCACATATAACAGATATGAAAAGAAACAATGTCAACAAAGAAAATCATTTGTTGTGACACTTATCAGATGGGCTATTGATCATTTGTCATACATTTTTGTCAGCTCTTCTAAAGTCTGGCAAATTTACATGTTACTTATTGAATGATCCAAACAAGTTGATTTGATCAATTCAGCTGTCGATTACATACCTGCTCCTCTGTTTTCAAACGCCACAGCTTGACATTTGGCTAGAGCTAATCTTAGTTGCCTTAAAACTTCTTCATACCATGACTCACGGAACCAAACCATCTGAAAAAGATCAATTTAAGGAGAATGTATTCAGATAACAACATGTACATTTTTTACTAACCAATGACTTTTTCAAGTGCACCCACTTTTTTTACCACCACTTCCAAATTTTAAAGTTTCACCAATACTTCCCAACTCTACATTTTCACTGGCACTTCCAATATCTGAATTTTCACTGTTGCTTACAAAATTTTTAGGAAAATAGTTTTTGGATGCCATCAGGCCATTTCATCAATAATATAGCCTATTTTGCTATTATCATCAATATAGCCTATTTTGCAAAAACAATGTCCACAATTTCCAAATGTTAACTAGTTTACTGATTTATCAACATTAAGTCATCTTTATGCTAAATGTTCAAAAAACAAGACTCTTGGGATTAGGGGTTGGATGCCGTGATTTTCAATGACCATTAAAAATCAATCTATGATGCAAACTAATCAGCTTTGTTTGTGTAGTTTTTGACAGAAATTTGTAATACTGCTATAACAATAACAATATGGTAAAATAATAATATGAAGCATACCTGGTCAACAATTCCTTCTAAAGATGACAACAGTATTGGATGGAGATCTCTCTGAACTTGCATAATTTTACTACATCGTACCATAGGTACTGATGCCCTTATAGGGCCTGGGGTAGCAGAACTGGCCCCTAGGGCTGTGGTACTGGGACTGTGGCCTGTTGAAGACTTGCTAGTTGGAGTGGACGGTTCTGTAAAGATAAAGAAATGCATAAGGCATAATATGAGATAAATAACATTCTTGAATTATTTTCACAAGGTAGCATAAACAATTGACAATGTCCTTGTCTGGTCTCGTCCTGTTTTGTCCTGTCTCATCCCATCCTGTCCAATACTTAAATATTAATCTTAAATACTGTACACTGTTAGGTGGGGTCATGCTCAAATTTCACAAGACTTATTATGGCTGCTCCTGTGTTTTATTTCATGTCATTTCAACATTCTGTATAATTTTTTTCTTTAAAAAGTGTCAATATTTCTATAATATCTGTAAATATATTGTATCATTATGTAATGTATTGGCTGAATAAAAATTCTAATAAAACTTATTTGAATTGAAATTTAATTGAATATTCTGCATTGAGTCTTTGCTATGCTGTATTTGTTCACTTTTCAAGGTGGCCCATTTTATGTAATGAATTGTCTCACTGAATTCATAGAGAGAATGTAATTAGTTCCTCAATGCTCAACAATACATCACACCATCCACAAAAGGAAATGCAAACCTCTCTGAAGTACAAAAGCTTTCTCTCTATAATGTCTGTAATATTGTTACATATACCACTCATATTTCTAAACCAATTGAGCAAAAGGACTGCACTATTTGGAAAGGTCATTATCTCAATCACACTTCCTTGCCACTTCTTGAAATCACATACAGGTATTTCAAATGGGAAAGACAAGTCAGGTGGTTTACAAAATGTATTAGTGCTGCAGAATGGTGGAACAATTGTGCAGTTTTTGTTAAAAGCGTGAAATTTGGCATAGATGTACATTTGAACATGCTGAACAATTCTGGATATGGGGCCAATTCAAAATGGCCGCCGTTTTCAAAATGGCGGCCATTTTCAAAATGGCTCCATATTAGGAATTTTCATGAATCAAATAGATGCAAAGTACTAAGTTCCGGCATGAAATTACTTCATATATGTTTAGAGGGATACGCTTGAACTTTTGGATGTGGGCCATGTTCAAAATGGCTGCCATTTTCAAAATGGCGGTCAAAATGGCAGCCAATTTCAAAATAGCTGCTATATACGGCAATTCCATGAAATAACTAGTCGCTAAGTGCTAGGTTCCTTCACAAAATACTTCATTTAATAAGAGGGATATTCTGGACAGTTTTGGATGTCTGGCTGATTTAAAATGGCCGTAATTTTCAAAAAAGCAGGCAAAATGGCAGCCAATTAAAAAAAAATCTGCTATATTAGGTAAATCCATGAAATAACTGATTTCAAAGGAGTCAGTTCTTTTTAAATTAATTCACTTATGTTGAGAAGGATATGCTGGACAGTTTTGAATATTTAGCCAATTCAAAATTGCCGCCAAAATGGCAGCCATATTCTGTAGAAAATAATTGGTTTCAGGATACCCATATGGTTCATTTATTAAATTATTTTAGGTGATATGCTGACCACTTTTTAATATGCAGCCCATTCAATTACACAAATATCCTCACTGGTAACCAGCCAATCCATACCATATTCGATTATTCGGGTGCAGGTGTATTGCGAATGTCCAAATTCCACCTAATCAATATGAATACGGTCTTGATTGGAAGTTTGTCAGGATCTTATATCTTCCCTGGTAGTCTTACACCTCATATAGCATTACATAATGTCTTATCTTTCTGTTTCTTTGTGAGCAACAAGTCCCCTGGTCCTACTAACCCAGTGCATGTTAGATACTAATTTACTAAGTCAGAGGTGTTGGAACATTACATAAACATAAAAAATGGAAAGCGTATGAAGAAGCAATAGCTCTAATACTATAAGCTGAGACATGACCTAGAGTGCTAATGACCCCTAACCCTGGATGACCTTCATGACCCACCGGGTGAATGTACCTTTGGTAGCAGGGCGGTAAGGTTTTTGAGAGGGCACAAAAAGTTGCTGACAATCGCCTGTGATTGTTCGATTTCCCTCCAGATACCATTTCATCGACCTATACCATTTCATCGACCTAACTGGACACAAGTTTATCTTCACTCACAGAAGAAATATATTTAAATCTGGGAGGAATGGGCATGTCGAAAAATTCACACCCTCATCTTTCGCCAAGAACCCAGGATGAAGAACAACATGATTGCACATCTCGAAATGACCACTCTCGCCAATAGCTAAGGCTTGGTACTCCGCACAACGGATCCCACACAGCGACCCCAAAAAAGATGTTTTCTAAGGCAAGTCATTCAAAGAAACTGCGAACAACAGCTCATAAAGCGGTCTTTTCGAGAAGTTCCAATACTGCCGGAAGATCCCGTTCCCGAGGTCTTGAAATGAACATACCATTAAGGAAGTTGACCTGTTTACTAAAGCCCTCATGAATAGTTTGCATGGCAGACTTATAGTCCCATACGGTAGCCACCTGCAGACCTGCCTCAAAACGACTAGAAAGCCAGACACCTGACCTAAGTGGTGCTACTAGGATGTTCTTTCCTTGGCGGCACCGGTCGAAAAAAGGACCCAGATGTTTAGCATACGTTTTAAGTGTCGAGGATCTGCTACCTCTGGCTGCCCAGAAGGCTGACTTACCGAAGCGACGCTGGATAAGGGTGAGGCAGTCAGTCTCAGACATTTTACATCCTACCGTGAAGTCTCCTTGCTCTGAAACACTAGAGTGCTATACAGAGGACGACATCTGCCGGGGCCAATGGGAGGCTATCAGCACGATGTTGCTTTCCTCGCATGCTACCTTAGTAGTATGTGTAGTAGTGACATAAGAAACCGAGGCACCAGTAGAAACCGTCGCTACCACGTCATGGGTAGAGACTGAAAGAGGCATAGCCCATTCAGTTAATGCTCTATCAACTCTCGTGAAGAGGCTACTGAACTTGCCAGGTTCGTCACACCATACGGTTAGTAATTTCACTCGGTGGGGGCTCCTAGAGCGGCTGGAACAAGACCATTTTATGGTAATTCAGAGCAGCCATAAGCTATAGGCCCTGAATTAAAGCAATTTAACGATTCACTCGCCAAAGACGGGATCCAAGTAGAAAGAGAACAGGGAATGCTGGGTCAGATGTGACTTCGGACAGAGGGAAAAAATTTAAATATGAATGAAAAAATGTTTAAGGGTCTTGGAAACTTCTGCATCTCTCCGAGTGATGCATTAAGTAACAATCTATATCGGATCAAGAGCAAGTAAATATATCAGGGAGCCCACAATAGAGCTTTTCACACTGAGCAGGTGATGGATCCACTTAGGTGATGGATCCACTTTTGCAATCGATTGCCATTTTTGAAGACTAGTGCAGCTGTGTTCTGAAAACTAGAGAAGCATGCACAATAACTCCTTAGTTACGATGTAAAAGCTTTCCAAAGGAAGGATTTAATGAGCTGCTACTTTCACAAAATACTTCTTTCTGAGACATTGACGTCAGTGTTGTGGTTGACCTTTTTAATAGCTTTAATGCTGAGGTACATGGCCATCTTTTAAATGGTATGACTTGTCACCTTGGTTTGTTCTGCACAGAAATAGCGTGTTTTCCGTTGTGAAATTGAAAGGCTTGAATACGGAAATTCAACATGGCGAATAGTCTCTTACAGGCTTGTGCATTTAGCGGACCTTACTTGTAGAAGCACAACAGCAATATGTGTCAGAGTTGGCAAAGTATCATAATGAATTTGATGGCTGGTTTGAAGTCGATCACAAAAGTGGATTGATCACCAGCTCAGTGTGAAAAGCCTTAATATCTCAGGACATTAACATTTTGCAAGTTTCAAAACAGACTCTGGTGTACCCTCTATCTTGGTAACATCTCGTAGCACATCTATCAATCCAAGATTAGAGCTTTGATTGCATTATCTGGTGGCTCCATCAGCTCAAGTGGTGCACTTTTACTTTCAAATTAATATCCTATTGCATCAGAACCAGTTAAAGCGTGGTATCTCGGGAGAGCCATGGGTGTTGTAATGAGTTTGTATATGGGTTTCATTAAGGTTATTGCTCTCTGCTGTCCTTGTGTTCCAGAGCAAATTCAAGTATTGAAACCAATATCCAGCAGTCTTTTCAACAACATTAAAACCCATTTAAATGCCTGAACATAAAATATGTTGAGAATGGTGGCCATTTTGAAATGTCCACCACAAGGAAACAATCTGCATATTTATGGATGCTATATTTGTGTTCCTTGGCATCATGCACAAACATAGGTATTGCCATCAATTTGAGCTTTCTATGTTGCTCAGAAGTCCAGATATAGATCAAAATATGTTGAAAATGGTGGCCATTTTGAAATCCAAGATGGCAACCAAACGGAAGGGATAAATAAATGGTAACAATTTCATTTCGATTTCTTGGACCATTTTCTACATTTTAAGACTAAAAATTCTAATTGTAGCAAAAAAGCCAACAACTGACACGCCGTGCCATAAGCTCACACACCCTGCTCTTTCTGTAGGTAGAAAAACAAACCACTACTTTTGCAAATGTTAAATGTGGCCACCATAGTGTGTTTAATTTGTCATATGGGCCACCATAAGAATTATAATTGTTCAGCCTAAGTAGCATATTGATGAATGAATGGCACCTGAAATAACTTCACTTATAGATATTTGTTGGCAATTTGGCAGCCATTTTGGAATAGGCAGCCATCTTGAATATTGTTTTTAACATTTTGTAACCTATGTAGGGATAATTAGGCTTATTATAAATTAATAAGTGTGAAATAAGCATGAAATAAGAATCCACGGGGAAAAATAGATGGAAAAATAGGCTAATTTTAACACAGTGGCGGCCATTTGAATTTGGTCGCCAGTTTGGTCGAAATCATTTTGGCCCCATATCTAGAAATATTCGGCATAAAAAACTCTACCTTTGTGCCAATTTTCATGCTTTTAACACAAAATGCACAACACTTCCAATATCCTTCACCATTCTGCAGCACTATATTGTATAATAAATTAATTATTAAGCTTGATTTGGGGCTTGAAACAGATTCCCTCATCCTTGAAACATAATCATACATTGTACACCTAATAGTACATTTTCAACAAGGTCTATACCATAACTAATGAGGTCTACACATCTTACCCTTAGTTACATCACTAGCTGCTTTGCCAGCACTTGATGTTCCACTAGTAGGCACTATTGCAGTGCGACCATCACTGGCTGCTTCAGAAGTAGGAGTAGGGGTGGTTGTGTTAGCACCTGTTCCTGCTACAGTAGGGGTAGATGATATGGTAGTAGTACTTGGGGCTGTACTGCTTGACTGTGAGCTAGTCGTGGTTGGGCCAGATATATCAGACTTTTGACTTGATGACCGGCGTAATTGTGCCAGAGAAAACTCACTGCTCTTGACTGTAACAGATCAGATGGTTCAATTTTGTTATGTTTTGTGGCAATGGTAAGAGGAAAGAAACCCTACCTTGATGAAGTAGCAACTTCTCAAGGTTTTGTGCTTTCAGGGCAATGTAACAATCCAAATCAAACAGTGTTTAGATGATATAAATATAATAGAAATGCAGTAACACTAAGTGTGAATCATTCATGGCATGTATCTATATACCTGGAGTCACAGATATGGAGCATGATTCATTCTGACTTCAACTACAATAACAGGTGCTCTTTTAACACTTTAATGTAACATCACTCTTATGTTACATAACAGATTTCACATTTTCACTTGATATAATATATTATATACATTGTTACAAAATGTTTCAATTTAAATCAACAGTATGCTATACATTACTTCCCTCTTAATTTGGCAAATCAGGTAAAATGAGGAGAGTCAACTGCAGGTGTTTTCAATGATCAACTTACTTTAGCAGTAATTCCCAAATGGACAAGAACCTAACTGTTTACAGCATAAACACATTACTAATGTAATGGCAAAATGCACAGAAGTGTGTGATGCGAGGATTATATAGCCTGTGATGGGTCAAATACTGATAGGTGTACATGTGCAAACTTCATACTAATGCATCTGAATTTGTTGCATGTACGTGTCTAGGCATGGAAAGGTGACACAGTAATACAGTGACACAAGCAAAAAATGGATTTATTGGCACTCAGTTCATGGGCACAATTTGTTCATGCATATATACAGGAGACACATTCATACAGGACACTACCTTTATCATGATTTTGTCTCACTCAAAATTGCTGTATGCTTCAAACAGCCACTTTTGGCTTTGTAACTATTGGTGTAGATATTTTGCAAAACACTTCCTGCATACCACATGCAATGCTTCAATGATGAATACATTCCACAAATTATTCTTCATCATCAATCACACTCATCACAATTATTACCCGTTTCTATAATTGGGATTTGTCGATCATAATCATCGTCATCATCATCATCATCAATCACAGTCATCACAAGTTTCTCTAATTGGGATTTGTCGACTATGTTTTATACACTATATTACACCAATTCAGTGTACTTAGGACATATTGAGATTTCTGTTGCAATTTCATGGTATGGGTACAAAAGCTATTTGTACCTCTATATCAACAGAAATGAATCTCATAACACTTCTGGATAGATTTGTATAATCTACCTGGTTACTACATAATATTGATCCTTAGAGTGCAAATTAACAGTCAATCCAATAATGTCACTGGTCTTCCAAGCCAATTGACATGGCATACATAAAGTTGTGATTGCAGTTGTGAAGGTTATTTTGGTGTAAAACCAAAATGTTTCATTGTTTATGGCTTCCATCAGTTTTTCAAATGCCATAAAAATTCAAATTCAAATTAACACCACAGATCTTTGTAAAAAAGATATGTCAAATTGAAATAATAGTTGACTAGTGTAGATGATATGTAAAGTGCTTCAAGCAATTTGGTATCATTACAATGTTGCCCTATTCAAAATGAACACTACATTAACATATCAAGTAGGTGGTAACTCCACATTCAATGTAATCTATAAAGCTGTACTTGTGATTGTATATGCTAAGTTGGTCAGTTGGAAAATTTTCAAAAAGAGAGCATTTAATACAGCCAAGATCATGTTTAGTTATAATTTCCACTGCAACCAGTGCTGTCTGGGTACAGCCTATACCACAATGCCAAAATGATCCAATGTTCTGACAAGCACAAGGACCCCCCCTAAAGAGACATGAGGCAGGAGATTTCCAGAAAGAAGCGCCCCCAATTTTTCTCGAACCCTAGGTTTTTTTACATATTTGGAATGCTTACCAATGTAATTAGATCACACCTGAACTGAATTAGCCAAATACGCCATCTTTATGTATTTATGTAATAAGATGATGATTTAAGTAGTTTGTCGTGCACAACAGAAAGTCAAAGCATGGTTTTCTATGGGGAACGATTACGATAGCAGGCAAGTTCAAAACAAGGTTTGCGGTTTTCTTTTGCACCTGTTTGTCCAATAAACCTTCCAAACGTTCTCGGTTAGGTGGTCTACAACCGATCCAGTGAATTTGAGAGAAATTTATATCCTAAAAAATCTCCTCCTGTCACTTTAACCATGGCTGCATTCAAGGCTGTATGAAAATAGCACAATGGCCCCCAATAGTATGTTCAATGCATTTTGACATGAACAGATGTAACTTATTCAAAAATCAACACTTATCACAGATACATATCATTGGATGAGCTTTTACAATGGGTATTCATAACAAATGACATAATTCAAACAGGTTCATTATTGAACAAGTATGAGCTTGACAGGTTCTCAACTTGTGCGATGGTCATATTGTCAAATACCCACAAAATGCTGAACATAGCAACATTAGCAAAGGAGAGAAATTCCTATCTAAAGAAAGACTAAAATGAAGAGCATTCATATGGAGACTCTGGAGACAGCCAAACACGTTGGCTGATCTTGCCAGCAACATGAGGTTCTAGCAGATGCATTTATGGAACGAACTTGCACAACATGTTGCAGTCGACATTTTCTTTTCTGTATCACTCATAAGTCAGGCATTATTGTTACATTCATAACTTTATTAATCAAGGAAGCTCCAAGTCTACAATCAAGGTGTGACCAAGTATTGTACTACTTGCATGAATGCAGCACTAAATCTAGCCATGCCAATTGAGCTATATGGGAAGACACCATCAAGGTGCCCAGGCTGGTCTGCAGGCTAGAACCATTCCCAACGCTTAAGAGAGAAATATATTTCACATTCTTCAAACAACTTTTGAGGTAGACTTTGAGCATAGAGCTTATTCCATGGAACATTGTTTTATCATTGGGATTAATCACTTATCATTGTCCTTTGGTCACTCTATTTTCTCAACAAGGTAGGAGCTTGTGATACTTATGCAGAAGAAAAGCACCACAACAGATGTTTATAGGTGTTAGGTGTTGTACTTTATTACCTAAGGTCTAATTCACACTAAATTCTATTATCCATTAAAAATGGTCAACTTTTATTGATTTAATGATAAATGTCCTAATTTATAAATAAGTTAAAGGTTACTGGTCAAGTGCTTCCCACTTTGAAAAATTTTGCTTTTAAATGGACCTGTGTACTAAACCATGAACTCTTCTATAGGATTGATATTAGATTTTGACTTACGATGGGTCAATTGGAATATTAAAGGTGTTTGTCTTTTGGGACAATAATGACTATGAAAGCGATATTGTCTAGTGGCACTAAACACTTCCTGATATTTTCTGTCATGTTGCACATGTTTGTGTGTGCTGCTCTTCCCATATATGGAATTATTTGTGGTTACATACAAGACGATGCTAGGTATAAATTCCAATTGGACATTGTTGACTTGGATGAAACATGAGTTACATATTTTTTTTAATTTAGCCTCATGGTTGAAATTAATAACTACAGCATTGGCTCCCAGGGCTTGCTTGGAGTCAAGGCACAAAAGGCCAATTCTAATGATTACCAATTATATCATTATCAGAATACAGCATGCATTATTAATTAATATTTAAACTGGAAGTAAGTTTCTATTTTTAATATATATATATATATATATATAGTTATAAGACTTTTGAATAGCTTGAAAGTAATTACTCAATTTCACTTGAACTTTTAACTGTCACAGAATGGTTTATGTTAAATATGACTGGCTATATTCATTGGATATATTCAAAGTTGGCTTACGCTTGCCCCTCCGAGATGAAAAACTGCTCACGTGAAGCCCCATACTGCTCACTGTAAATTTGGTGACACAAATATATACAGGCAGTCAATAACATGATATAATAACATTAATGTGTTGCAGCCCAACAACAAAATGAAGCTTTGCTATGTGTTAGTACATGTATGCTTTTAGTGTAACCATTTTCCCATGATCAATATATACTTTGCTTTTAACAATAGATAAATGAGTTATTTGATGAATGAGTTATATATGGTTTAACTTATATCCACAGCATGTGTGTGTGTATGTGTGTGAGGGTGTGTGTGTGTGTGTGTGTGTGTGTGTGCATTCAGATGTGTGTATGGAATTCTGTATACATGTATACATGTGTTTGAATAGGTCCATCAGGATAGCGGTATTCAAATATAAAGTTTATTTTGTCAATCTACTTGTATCTTAGCTGGTGTACAGCTGGTTGTTAATCACAAAATGGGTTAGAAATCATTTTCAGTTTCCTTGATTCATGAATAAACAGCATGTAATATACATCAAAGCTAGATACTTCTCTGGCGACTAATATGAAGTGATGTCATTTCTTCATGCAGTGTTTAAGATGGGGATCATTGCAAGTCACAGCTATAACTGTGAGCGGATGGAGTCAGCTTGTGTGATATATGCATTCCAAAATAACTGAAAAAGTGATGACGTACTCTATACTTCGGGCCAGACAATGCATACTTCTCATTTTAAACAATTTTTTATCATGCATAAGCAATGAAGTCATGCATAGAGATGTGCCTTACATGCAAATCAATTCAGCAGTGCTCAATGAAAGAGATACAATGGTTGTACCTATAGCTTATTCACATGTTCATTGAAGGATAAATAGAGGGTATATGAGGCCTAGCTTGGTCATTTTATGCATGTAGTTCTGTTACATCATAATGTAATTATAATTTGAGAGTATTGTCCACCCAGTGAATTGAATGCCATCACAGATATTTACATTCAACATCAGCATCTAAGCCGAACATTGCACCTCTTCTCTAGCCTTTCATCAAGGCGTTGCACTTTATTTTTATTGCCTTAATACAATCTCTGTTTATGCAATGTGGTATAGCGCCCTCTCCTGGGGATCTTCTCATCTCTCCTGTTTGTTTTTTTTCCTTTATTTTCCTGGGATAAATCTTCTGTAAATTTCCGGCACGGCTGGAACTGATGGGGGAAAAACATGCAAGGCATCTTTCGAATCATTCGGTCAACAAATGTGATCTACCGCTGGCCAGCACTGTTTTTCTGGTTTACTGTCAGGCATTAGTACTCAACGTTTGGTTTGACAGATTGGTGTTATTAACCCTCATGAATATTCATTACATATCAGCTATTTCATTGGCCTATTCCTATTACCATGCTATTTCCCTAGGAAATGATAAACTTTTCCTACAACCTCGTCCTCAGAGTCACAGTGAGAGTGGTAAATAACACAAATACTACATGGTTTCTATCGAAATAGGTCACACTACTTTTCCCCTTGGGTACTGGCTATGGGCCGATCACCCTCACCCTTCGGGTTTGGGTGATTAGGCCCATAGCCATAACCTCGGAACATAGTGTGCCCTATTTCCAACCATTTATATTTTGTATATTGAATGAGCAACCATTAGTTGGTGCAATCCCCCATATGATGATCACCTAATACTTTAATTGACACATTATGCTTGCACAGCAGTATGCCTATTTGCGCAAAGATACCTCGCTTGATTTTTTCCAAGAAAAACATACATTCTTCTGGCAACCCTTTCCAGTTGATGAACACAAATTTTTGATGGCGTCTGACCAAAGCTACTTCTAAAATCTGATTAGTTTTGATTTTCTATCACCCTATGAAATAATTGAAATACACTGATCATTCCATTGCAAACATATTCCTCTGGACTTGGTTCAATGGCCGGCAGTATCATTCTTCATCCTGTTGCATCCCCTGAACTATAAAACAATTATATTATTTGACAAGCCACTCTAACCGATCTTCCATTTCAAAAGGATGTATGCACACAGAATTAAATTTTCTAATCACCCCTATACTTCTACTATTTTAAAACGAGAGCATCAATGATGCATAAGACCCACGTGTAGGTGGAACTGGAATGATTCTTGGGACGCAATGCATGAGACACCTAAGACAAGTAATTGGTTGGCAGACAGTTTTTTGAACAATAGATTCACGATGGACATAAAATTTAATTATGCTTTGGCAAAATAAATATTCGTGTAGTATAAAGTATTTGAGGTCAACGTGAACCCGGCGGTGCTCTTCTTCAAATGGTGTCAAGAAAATACATTCCTGTCATTTTTTTTGAAAATTACATAATGCCTCTTTAAGCAATTATCTCTTAACCATTTTCCGAAAATCATATAATGCCCCTTTAATTGGGAATTGCCCTTTAACTGGTAATTGAGGAATGGCCGTTATTTGGTAAATGGAGGAGTAGCCTTTTATTTTTAACTTGAGGAAGGTCCCTTTCATTGGTAAATGAAGGCATGGCCCACTTTAATTTTAATAAATTGCACATTGCCCTTTCCAAGGTACATGATGGAATGGCCCCCTTTGGCAAATGTAAAGAGGAATAGCCCTTTAATTGGTACCTGAGTCAATGGCCTGCAATGGGCCCTTAATTGGTAAATGTGGGGAATAATTGGTCAATTGATTAATGGAATTTCCCTTTAAAAAGGTAAATAATGGCCTTTTTAATATATACAAGGCGGTCACCCCGGCTTTCGCGACCACCACGACTCTTAAAACCATAAATCATCAATGCAACTCTATCCATATCTCACCACAGAGAACTCTAAAAACGACTCATCATTGGTGAACTCATCCATAACTTCACCAAAACAAAAAAAAACACCAAAAACATAACTATCAATGACATGGCCACAAATCCCCCAAAAAACCTAAACATTCCTAAACAGGTTTTATGACTCCATCCATAACTCACCCAAATGACTTTTAACAACATAACTCATCAATGAACTCCTTCATACCTCACTAACAAATAACTCTACTACATTGATGGGCTCCATTTGATAACTCACCAAAACATATAAAAAACTCTAACCGGACTCATCGATGACTCCATAACTCACCAAAATAACCTAAGACATAACTCATCAATGAACTCCATTCATACCTCACAAATAACGCTCAAAACTCATTGACGGGCTCCAATTTATATTCCCAAAACTCAAAAACTCTAAAACTAACTCACGATGAACTCCATAACTCAACAATAACTCTAAAAAGTCTGAACATAACTCGTTGATGAAACTCATTCCTAACTCACCAAAATAATCTAAGAACATAACCTCATCATTAACTCAATCCATAATTCAGCAAAACAGCAAAAACACCCTAAACACAACGCATCAATGAACTCCATAACTTTTGAAAATTGCATAATGCCCCTTTAATGCACTGAGGGTGGTTTTCCTCAAATGATTCAAAAGTACATGCCTATTAAAAAATCAAACAATTTTTTTTTTCAACAAATATTACTTCACCAACCAAAAGATTCCAAAAATAACTCATTGATGAACTTCGTCCATATTTCACCCAACATAACACAAAACTCTAAAACAACTCATCGAACTCCATTAATTCACCTGCATATTGCCCCTTTATTTGGAAGCTTAACCCTTGAGGGCGCTCTTCCTCAAATCTGTGAATATCCATTTCCCATTAAAAAATCATTTTTTTGCGGTCGCCTTAGCGACCCGACTATAGAAACCACTGTTCTAAAAATTGCGAAGGAGTCCTATTTCTATAGCTAAGGTCATTTCATTAATGTTTCCTTTTGAAATTGATCTACGTACTACTATTAATGTTGGAGTTTTAGTGGTTGGGTGTAATGCGATGCATTTCAGACAAGAAAATCATTGCATGTGACATGGCCTTAAAAAACGCTTTCTTGTATTTTATTCTCTGTGAAGACTTCTTTTTTGATGGAGTTTTGGTTAAAAGGTTGCAGGGATAGATAAAGGGTGAGTAACAAATAGAGAGAGTTGTAATTAGAAATGATCAGGCCACGTAGTTATACTACGTAATGATTGAAGCTTTTACTATGTATTGTGTTGATACTTATTTAGGCCCTAAGCGAGTTTAGGTAAACATCTTATTGGAAAGGGACAGGAAGGCGTAACCTACATTAAATTAAAGCTTAAATTGAGGATTCAGTTTTAACACATTTTGCGCCCAATTGCGGCGTTTTTCTATTTCTTTATTTGAAATGTCATAGGAAGGTGTAACCATGTAAATTAAGCTTATAACTGGGGATTCATTTTAACACATTTGAACGACCCCAATTGGGCCGGTTTTATTGTCTTTATTTGAAATGACAGGAAGGTTGGAACCTCTGTTAAATTAAAGCTTATAACTTGGGATTCAGTTTTAACACATTTTGCGCCAATTGGGCGTTTTTTTTTCTATTTTCTTTATTGAAATGACAGGAAGGAGAAACCTATGTTATTAAAGGCTATAACTTAGGGATCAGTTTTTTAACACATTTTGCGCCCAATTGGGCGTTGTTTTCTATGTCTTTATTTGAAACGAAGGAAGGCGTAAACTATGTTAATTAAAGCTTATAACTTGGAGATTCAGTTTCAACACACATTTGCGCCCAATTGGGCGTTTTTTCTATTTTCTTTATTGAAATGAATAGGAAGGTGTAACCTATGTTAAATTAAAGCTGAAACTGGGATTCAAGTTTAACAACATTTGGCAGCCCAAGTGGGCGTTTTTTCTATTTTCTTTATTTGAAACGACTGGAAGGTGTAACTATGTTCAATTAAAAGTTATAACTGGAGATTCAGTTTCAACCATTTTGCGACCTTGGCGTTTTTTTATTTTCTTTATTTGAAATGATAGGAAGGGTAACCTATGTTAAATTTAAAGCTATACTTGGCGGATTCAGTTTTAACAATTTTGCGCCAATGGGGTTTTTCGATTTCTTTATTGAAAGACAGGAAGGTGTAACCTATGTTAATTAAAGCTTAACTTGGGGATTCAGTTTTAACACCTTTGCGCCCAATTGGGCGTTTTGTTCTATTTTCTTGATGGAAATGACAGGAAAGTGTAACCTATGTTAATTAAAGCTTATAACTTGGGATTCGGTTTTAACACATTTTGCGCCCAATTGGGCGTTTTTTCTATTTTCTTTATTTGAATGACAGGAAGGTGTAACCTATGTTAAATTAAAGCTTAGAAACTATGTGAGGTCAAATGTACATACCAAAGTCAAGGTCAACGGGAGATCAAGTTGTAAACAAGGTGAATGGTTCTAATGCAATCTAATGTTCATGTATCAAACATCTACTTTAAGATCGTATGAGAGTTATTTTATACACGTTCCTGTAATTAAAAGTGCAAACTTAAAGTTCTGGAATTACCTTAATTCCCCTTTTAATTCAATTTCTAAACTTAACCCTTGAGGGCTGCCCTCACGGGGGGGGGGGGACACTCAACTTATTTTCAGGTAGGGATGTGCGGCCCCGATTCCGAACTTGGGGGCTTGGGAACGGATTTTGTCTCTGAAAGTAGGGGCTTGGTAACTGAAATTTGAGGAAATTTGCTGGCTTGGGAAGCTGAAATTGGCAAAAATGTGGGTTATGAGGCCAAAATTTTCTGAAAAGGGGACCTAAGAACTGAATTATGCTTCAAACTGGGGTCCTGGAAGGCTGGAGAGAGACGCGAACAGGGGGTCTTAAGAGGCCGAAAACATACCCGTACCTCTTTCCAATGTTCAGTGCCGCCCTGGGGGATGCCCTTCCTCAAATGATGGGAAAATACATAACAGACTACAACGTGGGTAAATACGTTCCACAACGCTGCACACACACGTGTTTTTTTACACAACGGATGAAATATGTAAATACAAATTGATTTCTTGGTCTTGCTTAGAGCAATTGTGAATACTTTTAATAATGTTCAATATGTTGAATTATTATTTTGACATTTGTTTATAAACAACAACATGGTAGACACACACCTACAAACATGACAGCCAGAGAGACTGGACAGACGGCATTACAGACATCGACACACATACACCAGACACCACACACACACACATGCACGCACTCCACGCACACCACACCCTCACCACACCACGCAAACACACACACGCAAACACAACAGGAAAGGTTAGTTGGATCAAGGAAATTCAGACAGTTATTTTAAAATTGAGAAAAGAAATGATTTTACTGGGGAGAGGAGATGATACTCTCTGACTGACCAGAATAATTTTAATTAAGCAATCACTTAGTGCCAAATCCGATTCCAAAGGTGATTGCACTGGCTTATCATGGAAAAACACACATTACATTCGAGGAAATATAAACCATTTATAAAATTAATCATGTGCAGAAATGTTACATTATTTATAGTCCAGGTCAAACATGTACTAAGCTTACTAGATCATCTGACCAGAAAGGTGGTGAGGCCCTGGAAATACCAACAGACACATGGAATGTCCTGGAAGAGGTAAGTACCCTAATTAGTGAAACAAACACAATTGCAGGCACACTGATTGACACAACTAAGGTATAAGCATAAAGGCTACAAGTGACATGTTGGACAAGTGGGAAGGCTTGCCAGAGGCTTACTGTGATTGACTTTTGCTATTCCCAACTAACTTTCATGGCCATTTACAATGCACACATCCAAAAGGAGCTGTATGACACGTCACAAACCAAATTCAACCAATTTGTTTGTTTAGACCCTAAACTTGGCTTTCACACCCTTATTGTCGCCAAACGAAAACGCTGCATTATTTTCCCACGTCATCCAAACACACATGCGAAACTTCAAGACAATACGATATAAGATAAACACGCAGTTAACGAAACCATTGGCTTCAAAAACCCAGTACTATAGACCCACCGAAGTATTCGTGGGTCTAAAAATGTAAGTTACTGAGTGATAAAAACTTTTATAATACTAACTGGGAAACAAACTATAAAAAAGTGGTGTTTTTGGTTTTTAAAAAATGAGGCCAAAAGAGTGAAAAAACAACAAAAAAGCAATTTTACCCTAAACATAACTTGCACACTTGGCCCAAGACTAAAGTTGTAAAAACATAGGGTTAAGCTAAAACACATTGTAAATTTAAAGGTCCATGGCCGGATCTCTAATAGCCTCGTCCCCAGAAGCCCCAGATTTTACCGGAAGTGATCAACATTTTGGTATCAGAAGAACGCTACTATTTTTCTCATTTACCCTGTGAAATCTTAGAGCCAAAGGATGTTTGGTGTGGAAGTTATGAGTGAAAATGTGCCTCATTTTAGTCGACCAATATTAATTTTACACAGTACTCTATGGGCCTTACAAAATCACGTTTTTAGCTCTCACATCAAAAGGGATTGAAATATTGGCGCGAAACTTTACACATGGGGTTTTGGAGTGAAGGCCAATCTATCAAGATGAAAACTTCATATCCTTAAATCGGGTCATCCCCCTTTAATTTTTATCTACTACTACTATAAACTGAAAATATATATTTGACAAAGCTACAAATAATTTTAAATGATGCTAATATAAACCATGAGAATTAGTATCAGGAAGTGATTGTTCAATTAGAAAAACATGCCAAATATAAATTCTTATTTTGGATCATTTTTCAAATAACAAGGTGGTTTTCGCCCCACTACTGTGTCACCTTTGGAATTACTACATTGACCTTTTCTTGCCACTTGACTGAGATGACTTTCAACTCATCAGCTTGATGAAGGTGCTCATATGGCACCTGTACCAAGTTGGTATTGCAATTGGATTGAACAATTTCAACTGGCATCAAAAACTTCAAGCAACTTTAATATCCAGACAAACAACACCACTTCAACAGACAAGAACAGGCAGACAGGAATGCCCAAACTGGTTAGTGCTTTTACAATTCTGATGAAGGTGCACAAAAATGTGGGATCTCAGGCCGGGGGGTAACAAACCTCTTAGGGATTCTGCTGGTACAGATTTTATTTTGAAAACTGCGGATGAGATGTGTATATTTTTGGAATAAGCAAGAGTATGAAACATCTTCTTGGTATTTTATCACCCAAGTGACTATTCAAAATAGCAATGTGATTAGTTTTAAGGTGGCTGTGAAGTCAGGACTTGCTAGTCAAAGGGCCAGTTTTTAGTTTTTTCATGTTTACCGGGCAATTAAATGTTTTCTTTCCATATATTTAACAGGGATCTATAATATTATTTTTTCCCGATAAGCATTTGACCTGGTGCAGAAGCTGTGTGAAAGATACGCGCATCGAAACGATTGTGGTTGGGAGGTAGTCTAAGTAAGGGCTATAATTTTTTTGTAGCGAAATGGGGACAATTTTGGACAAAAATGGCGATTTTCTCTGGGTTCACTTTCGGCGATATTCGTTGATTTTCGGTTCCCAGTTACTCGAAAACGACATCAATATCAGCAACAGGTAAGAAATGCAAGCATCGTTATAGTAGAGATATCAAAATCTAGGGTCGGTATTTTTTAGTTTTTATTTTTTTGGTTAAAAATCGTGATTTGTCAAACCTTTGAAACAATCTTGGCGTTGTTTCCACAATTGAAAACACGCGGGTGGTTTTTGGCTTTTTTCCCTTTTTTGGCAAATAATTTGATTAAATAAGTGCAGAATTTGAAAAAAAAGGGAAATACCGACCCTAGAATTATGACTCTGTAATACAATTACGAACAAGGCACATTTTATACATTTCTATCTTTTTTTATAGGGAACAAAAAAAAATGACGTGAAAATCGCCATTTTTTATGATTTTCTCAAACAATACGTATTTGGGGGAAAAATATGATCAATTGAGATTCCTTGAGTCATTTCCTCTCAAATATGTATAATTTTATATTTTTTTTACTTTTTTTATATATTTTTGAAAAGTTCCTTTGAATTTCTGACTTCACAGCCACCTTAATGAAGCACAGATCTATTATGACAATGGGTTTAATTGCATATGTTGCACAATATGGTTTGAAATTTTGAACAAAATTAATTTTTGGGATGGAATATGAAAACTTGTCAAACAATTTAAAAACCTCAACTTTACTGTGTTGAAAATGACTTGGGGATGTTTTCTGGTAATTAAAAAAGGTCAATTGCGTAAAAAATGATCAAAGTCATTTTTTCCACGATTAGAGTAAAATTAGAGTAGGAATTGCGTATGGTTACAAAATAATTTTCCTACTCTGGAGCCACGTATGTCAAAAAGTTATTCTGCGTCAGTTTATTTCCTACTAAATGTGAAAATTTGCAAAATTAGAATTAATCACTTAGGGAGGTGGCTTCTCAATGCAGCTAGCACATTTTTTTCAAAGTTATAAAATAAACTGCACTAAGATAAAAACATACAAACACTAAGACAATAATTCAGATGCAAACTAACCTTTCGAGTGGTAAGTTTGACTGGCACAATCTGCACAAAAGGCCCACTTTAAAGTTGGCAATGCAGCATAACCGAGTTGTGGTCGTTTACATGACTGGAGCGTATTCTTATGTATTGTGACATTGGGATGTTGTGTCATGGTGATTAAGTATGGTGTGGTTAAAAAAAAAATTCCTTCTATTTGATGCAAACGTGGTAGAAAGTGGTTCTATTGAGTTTCATGAATGTACGTATTTTCTTGTGTAATGGGATGTTGCACATGCTGCAACTTTGATTTGTATATCTCATTTTTTGCTGGTAAGTTTCCAATGCAACAATATACTAGCTTCCACTGCTTTGCCTAGACTGGCTCTCATTTATGTGAAGGTATTGAAAGAAGAGCAGCAGGGTTGCATCTTTCCCCAAGGCAAGTTCGTTATGTTGTTCAGTTATGAGTGGGGACAAATCATGTGATTAAAATTGAACCCTTTGTTAGTGATTTGAAATGATCGTCAAGTTTAATGACTTTTTGGGTACTTGCCCCAAGTCTAAGGCAGTTGATGAATCTAGTATAATGATGGATCCCTGTAATTATTGCTTCACAGCCAAACCTTATGAGTGTCCTGCTGTTGATGTAAATCCAATGCTTATGTTTAGCATATGACACGCAAACCACAACAAATCATGACCCTTTGTTACCCATTAGCTGACAGTAAGCTGATAAAGCAGGCATGATGCAGCTAAACAAAAACAATTGATGTTGTATATGCATGAATCTTTGCTGGCAGTAACATGCAACCCTCTGGTGATCAATATAGCAGAGAAGCAATGAACCAGTTTACACTCAGCTTTCATGTCATGACGGTTTGGGGTAAGGGATATTCCCAAATAAAAGGAAATTAAATAAATGTAAGTGGATATATGTTCCTTAAAGTCTGAAAGTTATCGAAGCAATCTTGGGTAGAACTTTTCAACAGCAGATGTCCCATTGATGCAATTGAGGTCTTACAATTGATTCCTTCATGCGCTGTATGGCGTTGTGCAGTAGCGCTTGACCGAATGATTGTAATCCTCATTTGCGATCCATGGGACATCTGTATGAAACGTCCTACCATATTTTTTGAAGCAATGTGAATTAATGAAGAGAATGCCAATGGCAGCTACATGTTACCCGCAATGATCTGCATCAAAATATTCTTAATGCCATGATGTTAGAACAAAACTGGTTTTGGGAAAAATGTTTAACACAAAGAATTGATTTTTGAAGTATTTTTTTTTTAAATTCTTATCACTGATTGGTTGTCAGAAAGCATGTTTGAGGTCAACTAATTGACTGCATTTGATGAGTTTACAGTGGCTCTTACGACTGCTTGTAAAATTTCAACTAAATGTCAATATTCCTAAGTGGCACCTGATTTTGTAATATTAATTACCTATTATTTTCTGTTTTGACCTGCTGTATCATGTGCAACAATCACTCACCTTCCCAACTTAAGGAGGGGTGGGTGTAAAACAGCCATAAGGTCAATGCATCATGCTTCTCCCCTCCAATGTTGATCAATAACAATTAAGGGAGTTTTGCAGGAGAGACTAAATGGTATGTTCAAACTATTAATTTTAAACAGAAAATGTCACGGCACAACTTGCGTGAATAGAAAAGTACAAGCGCTCATGCAAAGCAAAAAAAAAAAACTTGGCTTCTAGAATATGTACCATTGAAGCATTTTGGTGGGTTTGAAGCTGTGACATGTATTTTTTGGCCGAGTAAAGAACCAAGTCCCCAACATGTACATTAAAATGAGACCAAGATAACAGGGTGTTCCAAGAGGCAGCTAGGTCAAGTTTCCCCTTTTTAACAGTATGTATTGATTATAATCTTGGGTAAAAATAAACAACATCCAAAATAAAGAGCAAACATAACACAACTCAAAAAATCAAAACACAACGCAAGCCACAGAGCAGAAGGCACATTCAACCTTGTAAATATTGAGACCCCCCCATGCCAATAGTGAGACTACTAGTCCAGTTTAATTAACACTTATAAGTAATATACTTACGTTCCCACATTCTTTTGGTTTTACTGCACTTCATACATACTTGGCCACAAATGCCAACTTAAGGGAGTGTATCTTTGAACACTTACTTAGAAAGAAATTAGTTAGAAACACATTAGTTTCATAAATCATTAACTGAAGGCCTGATTTCCTTTCCAATGTATGACATATATGCATTTCCTTCTGAGAAGTGAAAAGCCACCCAATAACCCTATTTTAGCACCCCAAAAGAGAAAATGTCTCGACAATTGACCCCAGGTCACACCCTGGACCATGTCTTCCTTAATTACCGTTTTGGCTCAAGCCACACGACAAGCGTTATTCATGCTGGGTAGGGCCTGGAAGCGGGAAGTCACATTGAAGGAAATCAGGCCCGCAGTAAATGATTGATGAAACATAATGTGGGTTCTAAACTAAAAATTCTACCCTGAGCGGATTTCCTTTCCAAATGTGACTGAAAATACCATGCATTAACCCCTTTGAATGAAATAATTTCAATCAAACACAAGACGCACACTCAGTCGGAGGTGAGCATGATATCTCAGAGCAGGCAACAGAGTGCAGCCAAAGGCGAGACTACACTAAACATAAAGAAAAATGTTAAGGCAAAGGCATTAACTTAAAAATCGGGGACATAGATGCTCACCAGACATACGGAATACTCCGGGGCGAGCGTCACCGCGGCAAAACCGGATGGGAGACTTATGTATAGTGTAGATAGATTTAGTGTGGTTTCTGCAGGAGTGCCCTTCGAACTTTCTTCTTGCGGGAGTTTGTACGTTTCTGTAGTATATCACCGACGAAAACGTTGTGGGAGCTCTCCACGACATAGCTTCGAAGATTTCGGCAATACTGACTCCGCGGTGATAGGCCGATGACGACGTGATGTTACAAACTGAATGGGCTCGATCTTGGAAGCTCCTTCACCGCGTTGGAATCTTAAAGTAAGCGCAATCCAATCTAGCATCGTCGCTTTGGACGCGGACCGTGGGGGGGGGAAGCGGGTGTAAGAAACAACGGTCATTCGAGCCCCTGAGCGGACTAGTTTTCCGTTTAGTACTCAAGGGCCAGAACGGGACAACCACAGGCGATCTTCCCGCACGGAAGAGTGACATGCAATTCGGGCGTGGGTAATCAGATTAATTGTGAGTTCGGAATGAGGATGACTCGTTCTTGGCCAGAAAATCCGGCCTAAAGACACACATTCTGGAAACCTTGTCCCGAGAGAATTCAGACGCTGACATAGAGAATTCTTGATCTCCGAGCATCGTCTCCCAGAGGCCAGAGGGAGAGCGACCAGGAAGACTTTCTTAATGGTGACATGTTTGAGTGAGCCTCAGCCAGTGGTTCGAACGGGGGCTTCAATAAAAAGTCTAAGATGAGTTAAGGTCCCAGGGTGGGACGCCTCATGGTAGGAGGGTCGTGTATTAAAAAACTCCCCTCTAGAAGGAGACGGAACGAAACATCTCATTGATAGTTTGATCGTCGTCGAACCCTCTATGGATCGCATGGATAGCGGACTTTAGTTTCTAACAGTCGCAAAAGTTTCAAGTCCGATATCAAAACGCATTCGGTGAGAAAGTACAGCGGATCTCGGCTAAAGAATGCCCGAGTCGGAGACAACTCTCGTCGCTCACACCAGCAGAAGTAGGGTCCGAGACGCTTGAGTAAGAGTCCAGGGTGGATTTCCTTCTTCCCGTTGATATGAGCGAGGCAGCCCTCGGAAGCCAGGAATCTCGGCATCGTTGCCGGATAATGGCCCCACAGTCAACGCTAGGTGCTCCAGCGACAGAATGGCGCTCCCTCCGTCCGGAAGTTATTAGATTACGGACGGATCGGTGGACGCAGCGGCAGAGCCGCCACACGATACACCATCGGCCGAAACCAAAGGTGTGTTTCGGGCCAAAAAGGGAGCGATGAGGATGACTCGGCACGCCTCCCGCCCAATTTTGAAAAACTACACGATATTGTCAGATAGGCCGGTTCCGTAGATCTAGCCAGTCGTCCAGGTAAATGCAGAGGTTGATCCCTGTCGCCTGAGGAAGGCCGCGCCCACGTCCCGGGTCACGATCGTGAAGACCCTGGGAGAGGTGGATAGTCCGAAGGGGAGTCACGTCCACCTCGTACACTGGCCCAGGATTTGAAATCTGAGCCAGCGACGGTCTGATTGTGCGACTGGAACGTGCAGGTAGGGCGTCCTTTAGATCCAAAGAACGCCCAGGTCCCCTTCAAAGGACAGCAGCAGGATTGACCGCTAGAGTTTCCATCCTGACTCCTTCGGCCTGATGAACTGATTCACCGGCTTCAGGTTCGCTGGTTGCCAATCCCCCGCCTTCTTGGGAGCCAAGAACAACGTCGACCAAAACCCCTCGGTGAAGGGGGGTCGATCGGGGAAATGGCACCCTTCGCCAGGAGGGCCGAGCCCTCGGCCAGAAGACTTCTTGGTTCTTCGGCTCCCCCTGAAGCGGGGTAGGTCTCGGCATTGAAGTCGCTGGGGGTGTCACGGTGAATTCTATTCGATACCCCCACCGACCCCCCCGCTCACCCACACTCAACCCCAAGGTGCGGGAGAAATGGCTTGGCCATTCCCGCACGTAAGAACTTATGCGGCCGCCCACCGGAGGTGGTAAGCCTCCCTTCCGAAGGGAGTACTCAGGAGAAGCTTCTTCCCCTTCCCAGTCGCCTTGCTTTTGGGAGGGGGACGAGCCTTCGTCTTGGCCCCTGACTTCTGAGAAGAAGTTGCCGGGGCTGTGGGCTTCTTGGGTTACTGAGACGGTGTCGACTTCGCTTGTTTGGCGCACGACTGGACGAAGAGGAGGCGCGAGCGCTTTCTTCTTCTCCTTAGCCGAAGATCCCCGCGAGGAGATCTTCGCCTGAGCCTCCTTGAGCGCCTGCTCCGCTCTCACCACCGTTCCGCTGAGGCAAGCAGTGAAGTCACCGAACGAACCTCCTAAGAGGACGGCCCCGCGACTCGGGCTTGGCCTTAGAGACCTCCGCTGCAAGATCGGAACTCAGGGTTCGCAGAGTAAAGCAGGCGTTTCTCCAGCTTCGCAGAACTATGCGACGCTAACGACATTGAAGCCTCTATCTGCCGAGTCACTAGCGCGGCTAGGACAGTCAAAGCATCGAGGCTTCCGAGGAGAAAACTCCACCCTCGCCCATTGAGGATCTGAGGTCGTGGCGAGGACCATAGAGAAAGCACATGCCTGATGCCAGAGGTCACTGCCAGGTCTAGGTGCTTCAACTGGTCCTCCCAGAAGGGGGAGACGCATCGGAGCGCCCTTGCCCGTTGGCAATTTGGCTGCCTGGCTAGGTCGAGATCTATGGTCGGAGTCTCAGGAAGGAGTTGTTGAAGTACCTTCGGTAGTTTAGTTCTCAACGCCTTGGCGAAAGTTTTCACTGGGTACGAAAGAGAGGCTATAGTAGCCTCCCCGGAGCGCTTCCAAGAAGGACAACGTCTGTGGGACGCGTCAACGCCTGGACGCGTTCCGGAGGAGGCTAGGGAAGCCCAGATTTTGAGCTTGTCCCTCATCCGCACGAGCCGCTCAGGCGCGCAAGGAGGCACGAGACTCCAAAGCAGCCCCTGCGCAGCACATGAGGGGTTGCACGCTGGGAGAGAAATCCACTCCTCTGCCTCCGAAGATGCGCGGACGTCCGACGGCTGCGAAGGAGTATCACCCATGTGACTCTCCTCTGAGCCCAAGTCCATAAGACAGCGCTGTCTTCCGAAAAAGGTCGGAAGTCTGCGGCTGGTAGAGTCCTGAGAGGACGGTGCAACAGAGCGAGCGGATGGAGGTGGAAGGCCAAGCGACGCCACCTGGGCGGAGACACCAGGGCCTCCCGCAGGGACCCAGCCAACTGGCATAGGCTGGGCCGAAGGCGGGACCATGAGGTTCGACTGCACCCAGGCCCGACCCTGACGAGGGTACAGGCCGAGAAGGCGTGGGGACGGCACCCCAAGTCCCAGGCACTTAAGCCGAAGGGTAGTGGCACGGTGTTACACCTCCCTGCCGCCGGCCCCGTTACAGGCTGTTACCGCCGCAGCTTTGAAGTGGCTCCCAGAAGGAGACAAACTGCTGCAGCAGCGGCGCGACTGCCCCGCTCGAAAGCGGTCAGAAGCTCCCCGACCACCTGTTGGCCTGCGGCTGGGCAGCCAATGGCGGAGGGGCGGTGTGACTATAGCCTGGAGGGCTCCCGCAAGCGGGAGCCCGGTCGAAAGACCATACCAGACTGTCCCCCCACCAGCGTCCAGCAAGACGGGGCGGGTAGCCACGTACGGGGATGCAGCGTACCCTGAAAGGTGTCTGCTGCGGGTACTGTGTCCCAGCAGGGCCGGCCACGAAGGCAGCCCCGCCAGAGACAGGGGCACCCACCGGGGACCCCACCCAAGGCGGACCCACCGCGGAGACCGGTGCAGGAAAACCAGCACTAGTTACCAAGCGTCTGAGTACCGCGTAGAGGCCTGAGCCGACCTAGTCAGCTGTGGCATCTGCGGAGGCCAGCCCCCGTAGCACCACTCCTCGCTACGCCAAGCCCCGAAGGGCCCGGAGCGCCTGCGGGCCACTGAGGAGGCACTGCATGAACTAGCAGGCTATCACGCGTGGTGCATTGGGGAGCGTCGCTAACGACCTGCGGCGCCGCCCAGGTACCGAAGCCAAGCCCCAGGGTTTGCCGAAACATACCCCGAAGTAATGCTACCGTGGTAGCGGTCAAAGTGCCCGAAGACCCCCCGGGACCGTACCCACGCTAGGTGTGGACAACAGCGGCGATGATTTTTTTTAGCCTGGGCGAACCCGGGCATCACCCATCACCACTTCACCACTCACCCACTACCGAGTGCCCACAGCCGCCAAACCCCCAGGGGGATTGGCAGAGCAGACCTCGCTAGCCTGCACCGGAGCAGCCCCTAGGGCCAGCGGCCGGTGGCGCGCGAGGAGGCGGCCCGACCCCCCCATCATCATGCCGCTAAGTACCGAAGCTACCACCACCACCTTTGGGAGCGCCCAGAGCAGCCAGCCGGCGCCTTGGATACCCCGGACGGAGCCCGACTAACCCCCCCCCTCCCTCATCCCGTGTACGCAACACGATCGGCGTCCCCTGTTCAATGGCTGCCCATTGAACCTCCGACAGTCAATACTGAAAGAGGCGCACCGGTCGGTGCGGGAACATTGCCTTGTGATTGACACATAGAGGGTGGGATCCCATCATGAATGGATGCGGGGCAGCGTCCGCAATTAGTGCGCCATATCCGGGGTGACGTGATTTGCTAATGGAATAGCGTGCGCAATAAAACAGTACAGAAAAAAACAAGCGTGCCGTGGATGTCTCCTCTCTCCCGATACGCTACGTCAGGACACAAAACAACTCGGTAACTGGTCACCAACGGTTAAAGAACTTTTCAAACACAGTTTTCAACATTTTTATTAAGTAGACCACACAATATAAAATAATATACACACCAGACCCTATAATTTGTTAGAAAGCAAGCCGCAACAATAACATAACAACTCAACACATATCAAAGGCATCAAAGCCGCAACAACACCTGCGTCAATGGCTGCCTTGTTTTACCTTATTTTCCCGCTACAAAGATCACTGACCGCATCGTCGGCAAAAAAAGGATACTAATAAGAGCTCTCTCCGACGGTGTAAAAGTCCTCCGTTTTATTCCGTCCGAATGAGCGCTATAAACCAGTATATAATCCAGTAATATATCCAGATAGTTTATGGTATATAGTAGGAGTATTCCGTATGAGACGACAACTATTCCAGTATCAAAATCTCAGTTTTAATTTTTGGCTGCGAATGACAGAGCTGCGGTAACACGCATCCGTTTGGTCAGGCTGCAAAAACGGAATTGAGGAATAGTAATGGCTAACAGGGTGTGACCTGGGGTCACTGGTCGAGACCATTTGATCTTTTAGGGGTGCTAAAATAGGTATTTTGGGGCATTCCACTTCTCAGAAGGGAAATGCATATATTTCAGTCAACATTGGTGTAAAGGAAATCAGCTCAGTGTAATGATTTAAGAGCTCTCCCACGGTGTAAAAGTCTGTTTATTCCGTCCGATTGAGCGCTATAAATCCAGTATATAGTCCAGTAATATATCCAGATAGTTATGGTATAGTAGTAGGAGTATTCCGTATGAGACGACAACTAGTCCAGTATCAAAAATCTCAGTTAATTTGGCTGCTAATGACAGAGCTGCGGTAACACGCGTCCGTTTGGTAAGGCTGCCAAAACGGAATTGAGGAAGAGTAATGGCTAACAGGGTGTGACCTGGGGTCACTGGTCGAGACCATTTTATCTTTTAGGGGTGCTAAATAGGTATTTTGGGGCATTCCACTTCTCAGAAGGGAAATGCATATATTTCAGTCAACATTGGTGTAAAGGAAATCAGCTCAGTGTAATGATTTATATTTTCACATGGCTGCAGGACTTAAATACTCCTGATCAAATACTTTGTGTGGGGACACATGAAAACATTAATTTGAAAAACTTTTCTTAACAAAAATTGTTATTTAGGGGTTCATGTATACCTCGTATATGTATCGGTGTACGCGATTGGTCAATACGCATCATGTGACCATGTATAAACAACCGTTTATGCATGGCTGCCGGGACGAATGCCAAAAGTGGTAAAAAATCATGCAATTTCAGACTGAATTTGACATGTAATTATTTAATTTGTAAGTAATAGTTAGCAAGCCCTCGGGCATAAACAATCGTTCATACCCAAAATACTATTAATGAATCCCTAATTCACTCATGGATTTTCATGAGTAAACGCTTGCTTTGGCCCGATGGCAGGCCTGTGCCGGGCATTGCAAAGCAACCCCCGCCGGCTTGCCCGAGGGCTAAATCAAGCATTTACTCATGAAAATACATGAGTGAACCCCGTTCACACATCATTATTTTGCATATTTGTACTTTTCTCAAAAATCAGCTGAAAAGTCACTCTTTTCATGCCATGTTTTGATCTTCTTCACACTTGAGAAAAACAGCAGGATCGATGTATCAGATGGAATGTTCCATTACAAAATAGGGGTGTGCTTTGTATGTGCACTAACATACAAAAAATATTTGAAAGCGTGTTTTCTGTTTTATTCAACATATATTCCAAAAAAGTTTTTAGATTGACAGTCAAGTATATCGGGCTTCAAATATATATTTTGAGACAATAATAACTGTAGCAGTCATGCTCATTGTGGGGCTCATTGTACACACACCTATCTATTCCTACATGCCTACCCAAAAAGTGATCAGAAATCGATTACTGCAGACCATAAATGTTTAGGACCAGCTCTAAACCAATCACAAATGCGGAAATCTCCTCATGATGTGTAAACTTTGTAATTAATGTATTTTGTCCACACGTCAAATTTGAGCAGGCACTAGAATTCATATTTGATTCTTGCTATTCTGATATGTATCCAAAATGATACCAGTTAATAATCATTATATATGCCTATCTCCTGAGTGAAAGAATTTGTCTTCACATTCTCCAAAAATACATCAATTTAAAAAGTGCCAATTTTTACTAAAGGCTTTCATCAAAATTATTTTCAAGAAGTGATCCTAACAAAAATCTCATTAGGAGAATTGAAGTCCTGCCTCACATAGGAATGTGCTTTATATCAGAACTATTCTAAGTTTCTTGAAATAGGCGATCAAAGATGCACTCACCCTATTGCAAGCAAAATAAACCTAGAATATTTTCCTCAACATTTTGAATAAGAATTGGCCAGTGGAACCACACATTTGTGATATTATTCCATGCATTTGTTAGAGTCCAAAATCTTTATATGTTTCAAATATATATGGCCAAAAAGGTTACAGATCTGATTCATAAATATGTATAATGCATTAATATCATATAGCTACTATAATGAACATACAGCAACTTCTCACAAAAGCATGTGAGACTCCAGCACAAAGAGTACAAAGATGTAAGAAACTGAAATAGCCTGTGTTACATGTTCATCCTTGCCGTGCTATCCATTTACCCACAATACATCTAGATTTTCATTACAGGTTCCCATAGATCAATTTTAGATCCCCTGTATTTCAAAACTTAAATGTTCTAGTTGAAGTTTACATGTATTGTGTGTAATTAGATGGCAGACAATGTGAATCTTCATTGTCAGTTTACAATCTCTTTGTACACAAATCTCAGCAAAAACTTCTGAGAATACAAGTAACCTATGTAAGATTAAAAGCCAATGATAGAGGAGGCCTCTGAGGTTCCATTGCCCAATAGCATGCGCATTCCACTGTGGTCTGGTGTAGACAGATCTATAAAAGGGATCAATACTTCCTTATGGTTCAAGATTAAACTCAATATTTAGCTCTTTTTCCTGAGTGTTCAATCTTCAAAGTGAGGTAAAAGTTATATTGAAAAGTACAATATTGATGGAGATATACTCTCTGCTGTGTTCAGTCTTTACACAGATGTAAAGGGTGAGTAACATGAAGTAGAGTCTGAGAATGCACTCCATCTTCTTACATCTAGCCCTGTGTCCAATTTTGAGAGCAGTGAGGAACATTGTGTTTAAGGTTAATTACAGAGCCTAAGAATGCACTCTATTTATCTTTTCCCAGGCGTGGCGGCCAAGCCTCATTCAACATATCAAAAGAATTTACAGCAATACGGAGTGCAAACCATAAACCAATTTGGGTGCTTTAATATTTGTCGGTCATGGGTGTTTTCATGACCCACATACGACCTCGTCCTCGTCCGTTGTTCATACCAAAAAATTCTGAAATATCCCTTACATTGGAGTTGATTCTTCAGCTCCAACGGTTTTGGAATGAGAAAATATTCCCTGACAACATAAAAAAAATCAGAAGTTTTCGTCAAGATCTCGCTTTTATGTGTTAAACCAATGGCGATGTCTAAAATTGGGATTTCTTGGCCACCCTCCCCTGCTTTTCTTTGAGTTTAATCCTGAGAGTGAGGTAGATAGTGCAAAAAGGAAAGTTGAGGGCTATATTGTCTACTTACATTGTTCCTTATCAATCTTGAGTGTGAGGTAGAAGGTATAGTTAAGTAGATAATCTTAGGATACATTTGTCTACTTACATCTCTCCCTGTGTTCAATCTTGAGAGTGAGGTAGAGGGTGCGTATGGGGAGTACAGAGCCTGGGGATACACTCTGCCTACTTGCATCAGGATATTGATAATTAAGTCACCTTCACTGCCTACCAGACATGTCAACAGTTGTGGAATCCTGGAATAAAGAGAGAAAAAAAACAATATAGTCATTCCTCGAAGATAACATGCAAAAGAGAGTGGTGTCACAATTATCTTTTTAGATAGTATTTATATCAAGAAATTGACACTAAAAATTGCAAATTGACCAAATAAAAATGAACACAGAAAAAAATCATGTTGCATGATAGTTCAAGGGCATAAAATAAGCTCATTTCAAGTGCAACAATTTTCAGTCTTTGGTTGCAGAATGTTATGCACAGACACACACACACACACACAGATAGATACACACACTACCAAAGCTATCCCTATGTACCCTATTGCAGATGGCACAAAATGGTTGTTTCTATTTCTATTGAATTAAAAAATAATTTAAATTTACTTAACTTCTTTTTTAAACATAGTACACACTGTTTTAATGTTGGTGTTTTGATTAGCTTATTTTATAAAACATAGTACACACTGTTTTAATGTTGGTGTTTTGACTAATTTAGTGTAGACCACCCATCCTAACAATAAAACAAGAATTAAGTGGTGTGTAATTAAGATGGCTCCCCACAACTGATATAATTATATTTTAGTGAAATTATGCAAATGAGCTCATTAATATTCATTCATAAACCAGTCCAAAAGTATACGCACATGACTTCATGATGGTATATCACCATGCCACGTTAAAAGTTCATAGACTAAAATGTTTAGTCTGTAGAATGGATTAATTTTCTTTAAAATATGCAAATAAGCTCATTAATAATTGGTTTAGTCTGTAGAGGGGATTAATGAAATGGTTGTGGTAGTAAAAAATCGGGGTAAAATTTTCCTTCTTTGTAAAATTATAAGTTAATCTGATTCTTGGACCCATGATGCACGATTAGACACTCTAGATTAGTTTGAAAGTTGAACAGTTTGACTGTTTTGTGAATTTTAGCAACATTCCTTAATATGGTACATTTACTGCAGGGGCACCCTGGATTTTGATTTTCCTTGAAATGCAGTGAGTGCCCTTAAAACTGAGGCCAGCCAGCATGTCCTGAAACTATGAACTGGTATAGCTCACTCCTATACTCCTATTTAGAACAAGAAACTCAACATTTTACAGGGTTTTTCATATCCTAATGCAAAAAATATAATTCAAGTTTAGCTCGTATAAGAACCTTTATCCACTCACCATGGCAACCACTGTATCGGTGGCACTCCCACTGAATACTTGTCTACAGCCTCTGCAAGTGATTTCTTGTCATCATCATATGTTAGGAGCCAGAGCACCTTGGCAAGGTATTTACGGGACTTGGCTTCATTTTGATGACGACATGCATGCAAGAAACACACAATAGCAGAGACACCGATGGTTGTTTGTCTGTAAATGAGGTAGTAAATAAGCACAATTGTTAGCAATTGTTAACAAGAAATGTCAGGATTGGAAACTACATAGTTCCCTGGAAATTAGTCAAGTAAAAAATTTGACTATGGATAGAGTTAAATCCAGAGAAGAAAAAGAGATTCTAGGATTGGAAAATACATCTTTTCTGAAATACATGTGTTGTCTACCATGGGGACATAAATCACTTGAGCTCTGGATGAGCTTTGACCTGGATGACCTCATTGTGATTGTTTTACATGTTTGACTTGTATAGAAGATTATTTTTACCAAGTTTCAGTTGAATAGAACAAATTTGAAAAAGAAATATGCAAATTACGCTCATTATCATAATGAATATGCAAAATGGTAAATGGTAGAGATCAACATGTTCTGTCACTGTACCAAGTGTGAAGTTAATCCGGCAATACATACAAAAGTACAAATCCAATAGGTGCAGTGTTATCGTTATACAAATACTACATACACGGTTAGAGGGGAAATAGGGGACACTATTTCCCGAGGCACTGGCTACGGGCCTATCACCCCCGAACCCGCCCTGTTTTCCTGATATGAACCATGTAGTATTTGTTTTATTATACTTCATTGTGACTCTGGGGATGAGGTTGTAGGGAAACAGTCCAGGAAATAGCACTTGTAATAGTAATCAGCCAATGAAAAAGCATGATCATGTTCAAGAATATTCATGAGGTGTAATAATTTTAATTAAAGAGTAGCATACATACTCCTGAAGTAACCTGTATGTGTTGATCTGCAAGCACACACGAAATTGGTTTGTTGCACTGTTGATTGTATTGGGACTTTGTGTAATAATGCGCTATACATGTATAAGACACAGACTATTTTTGTAGGTGAACATTTTCAAAGCTATAATGAATATAACTCATTAATACAACAAAAGCTTCCTACTCTGTTTTTCATGTACACATGCACCTGAGGTTGTAAACATAGTGATAACTCAGATACTAATGTATGATCAAAGTGATACTTTAAGTTATCCCCTGTTTGTTCACGGCAATACGGAAAATATCAATGTTTTGTTTCCTGGTGTATATTGGAAACAAACCATGGATATTTTTCCGTATTGCATAAACAAACGGGGGTATCGAATATAATCATTTAGTAGACATTTGAAGTGTACTCCTAAAGTTAATAAATTTTATTTAAATCGGATTAGCCACAGCTACACTACTACAGACTACAAGTCAAGTACAAATCCAGAAGGCTATAGCGGTGAGGCCACCCTAGTCTAGGCCTTTTTCTATAGGCCTACTGAGCTACAATGCTACAAATCAACAGTTGGGATACCGCCCCTTAACATAAAAAACTCTCGTCATCATTGTCCCTGATACATAAATTTTCCCTATTCCCAACCAGCTCCCTAGACCATGGCCACGGTGATTCACTAGTCTTGTCTTGCCTAGGCAGTGCACAGATCCGTGAGAGTTGAATTCTGCAGGGGTAGCATGGGCACTGTAGCTAGGTAAAAAGCCCTGACGTACCTCTTTTTATCCTCTTTTACAGACATCACATAGGTCATCTAGTCGCTCCCAAAACACACAGGGGAACTTAAAACTGTTTTTGTACAGAAGGAACATAGGAAATGTATCAGTAGAAATATTTTGTTTTGGGATTGCCACAGCATCCACACCAATGTTATTGACAAAAAAGGCCAACATAATAATAATAATATATTGGCTTTATCAGCGCCATTTCATCAAGATCGACTCACAACAGCGCTGTGCCTATTATATTTTTTTTTACAACTGCCGTCAGTAATAGTCCAATCAGTTCGCGTCATCAGGCCGGCAGCTGGCCAGTGCACAATCCTATCAGCACTTAAGATTAGTCAAAACAACATTATGTTTTACATAAATCATATAACTGATGCCTGATTTCCTTTTCCAATGTTGACTGCAACATATGCTTTCCCTTCTTGAGAAGTGAATGCCCCAACATACCTATAACAACCCCCATAAGCAATAATGGTCCAACCAGTGACCCCAGGTCAGCCCCCAGATTGACCTTTGCTCTTTTCTTTTCTTGTTCCGTTTTGGCCCTGAGCCCCGACGGACGCAGAAACAATTTTACATGTTGTGGGGCGTGTTGGGGCGGGCCTGGAAGAGTGGAATTCAACATTGGAAAGGAATCAGGCCTCAGTTATATATTTATAATCATAATGTGTTTTTGACTAAATCATTACACTGAGCTGATTTTCCTTTACAATTACAATTACAAATTACACCACTGTACTGAACTATCATCTAACCTCCGGCGAATTACTATTTTCAATGCCAACCCTCATACGAGCACCTAGCAATCGGAGGAGGAACACAATGTTTCGAAGAGCGGGATGCAGCCAAAGGTTGAACTAAAAAAACGCCAGAGCACAAAAACCCACGGAATCTAGATTCCTAAGAAGTCAGGAAGCCAATAACTCACTTAGACAGTGGATTACACAATGTTGCGTAATAGGACTTAGACTTATGTGGTGTTTAACAAGACCTGGCCAAAGTTTTTTGGAGGAGAGCCAGAGCCGAGAATCCCTCAGAGAAAACCCAAGTTCTAAGGAATAAGCGAGAGGAAGAGCTCTGAAGGAGACCGGAAGAGCGACGTAGGCCTTGAACAAAGGGCCCGAAGCACGCCGCGGCAAAGGTGGAGAACAAGGCTTCACAACCTAGCAAACAACTGCGGATCCGAGAGGGAACCAGAGGAGCGCAAGGCGGACCCGCGTGAAGACGCGGGGCAAAGAAGCCCTAACCCCAAAAAACAGAGGAGCGGGCCCCCTAGGGAGGGTCCGATCAGAATACCCAGATGACCACCCAACTTTGAGAGGCCCGTGGAGATAAAGGTTATAGACTGAAGGAAAGGCTTAAAGGCCGACCAGCCCAGGGATGAATGGCTGAGAGATAAGTCCGACCCAGACCCAGGAGAAAGCTACAAGGAGAAGGATCTCCGAGCTAATTCCGCCGGGAATGGGACCGAAATAGTATAAACAGGGGGATGACTAGAGCGAGCCTGGGGTCACCCAAGGGATAATTGGGGGCGTCGCCAAGAGACTCGCCGATAAAACCAGATCCCACTAGGTATAAGCTTCGGGTCAGAACGGACGCCTTACAGGTAGTTCAAGGAACGAGCCAACGTCACCGATGGACGAACCAAACAACCTTGACTGTGGGAGGCTCAGCTAGTCGACCGAAAAATCCGACAAGGACGATCGGAGACATCTAACAAAGCCCTCAAGATAAGCGAAAAATCCCACCTCAGGAGAAGGCTGTCCCTCCAGAAGAGAGAGGGACGATTCAGGCCTCGACTCGGAGGTAACAGAACAACCGAGGAAAACGATGCAGACCTCCGCAAACTCGGAGCCGCGCGCCAGAACCGTGCAACCGAAGAGCAGTCAAGGCTAGATTAATGATAAACTAGCACTCCCCAGGTCGTGCCAGATTCAATCCCAGCCCGAAAGGTAAAAGTGGGCGAACCACCGAAAGTCGCCAGAAGGTGAAAAACCAGAGTTAGCCCACATAAAAACAAGTCCAGCCCCTAAAAGAAGCGACCTTGGGCCGAGAGCCTGCTTAGTGCTCGGGAAGCCCGAGCAGAAGCCTGACCAGTAGCGACTGTCAATCCTAGAGCAGGTGACAAGTCATAGAAAACAGAATGATACCTCGCTACAGGACTCTGGACCGACGACAAATCGGTATCGAGGAGGGGGCAAACAAGAAGCCGCGTATCGGACCCGGCTACGTGCAGAATAATGCCACCAATAAGAGGTCCGTAGGCAGCACGTGCTTCGACCTCGACCCGATATCTCTGAGGAGAATGAAGTGAAGGAGAGCCACCAGATAGGTGGCACCCTAACGTGGCGGATACCGACTAAGGATCACCAAAGCCTCGAGAAGAGGAAGTAACCACTCGTCAACCAAAACTCGAGGACGTGAGACATGGAAGAATGGCTCACAACACGGGTTTTACGCCCCCTAGAATTCCCACGCGGGATGCGAGGAGCTCCCAACCATCTATCAGTCCAGTGTCCATAGACTTTTCAACGACTAGGATAGTGGGGATAAAAATCCCCAGTTGGAAGTGGGCAGATCTCCCCCAAAAAAAAATGTCAAGGGCTCCCAGATCAACAGGGGGAAAAAAAAAGGATCCAGAGCGACCGAACGTGCCCCCAAGACCGGGCCGAGGGTATAAGGGGAAAAGCACGAAGTCCAGTCCGCAAGCAACGGGAAGACAAGAACCATGCCCAACTGCCAAAAACACTGAGAAAAGCCGCCAGTGAAGTCCAGTTCGGAAGCCCAACCAAACAAGGAATCCCCATCGCAGGATTCCCAGCTAGGCAGCACCGTTTTGGGACAGAAGGGCTGACAAAGAAAACCCCAAGTGAAGGGATCGAAAACGGAG
>JAMKCH010002001.1:0-73075 GCA_023653785.1 Ophioderma brevispina
GGCGGCTTGCATGGGTCTGGAGTGAGTAAATCTAATTACCCTCTAGGAAACATTAGAAAAACCACAAACATTGTATAGCAGGGGCTGTATAAGGATAAGTGCTTAAAATGTCACGTATCTGCCTAAAAGTGAAGCTTGAAATTATTCGAGATGTGGGTTTTCAGGTTAATAAATGAATATTGAACAAAAAATTGGCGTTGGTGAATGTGAGAAATACTGATTTACTTTGACCAAGTGTGCGATAAAAGTTCGGAGATGATTACATTTGACAAGGTGAATTATAGTGTGAGCAAGATTGATCCTTTAAAACTACATAGGGCAGGTCTCCATAGGAATACTTTGAAGCACCAATTGAGTTGCATGAGAGTACCCCACCTAAACGGCGCATCATTTCCTTACAAGTCTCATCCTTTATGTGAGGTTAGTAGTGCAGTCTTGTAGTCATACGTTTTTGGATTTGTACCGGCGAAAACACACAGTTTGATCCTATGCAAATCGTCTCTGTTATTTTAGAGCAATTTTAAGCATTGGCAACACAATTTTGACAACTGTATAAGTAGGGACATGCAAGAGTATACTACCTCCTGCAAAAATCCAGGAAAAAAATCCTTTTAAAAATCTTGCCATATAGGCCTACAAAGGTCAGGATTTGTATGTTATAGTGCCCTCTATATTACCATTCCATAGAGAGATGGTGTGTGTTAAAACTAGGATTTGTAAGAACATTTATTTGCCCACAATGATAATTTCAAAAATGTAATAAGATAAAGTTAGTAGTATAAATACTCCAAATTAGTGTCAAAAGTGTGTTGCCGTTGATATTTTTGGTTTTATTCTGATTTTGTCAAAAATGAGACTCTCAAAACAGCTCTTGTGAACAAACTTGCGTCTTATAATTCTAAGTGGCCATGAAAAACATGTTTTGCAATTTGCAAGATATGAGACTATCACATTTTGGTCACCGCCAACTTTTTGGTCGAAGGGGAATAGAAATGGTTAGCCGTCAGTGCGTGGTGTGTGTGTCCCTCACGATATCTTTAGAACTAAGCAAGTGGGGAAGTCCATCTTCGCAACATAGCTGTATCCAAGTAGGCGTTGGGGTGGGAACAGGGGTCATTGTTGGCATGGGTCAAGGTCCAATGTGGTCAAAAATAGGGCTAAATGCTATATTAAAAAACAAATACGTTGTAACACGATATCTTTTGATTGGAGAAAGTTGGTGTCCATCTTCCACCATAGATGTCACTCAAATAGGCTGCGGATGAGTTCGAAAGAGGGGCATGTGGCATTGGTTCAAAGGTCAAAGGGGTCAAAAGTAGGCAAAAATTGAGTTAAAATTGCTTATAAACCTTATTGTTGTGGGTTAGGTGATGAAACTTGGGGGTGTGGTCAACATTCAGTGCCGAAAATTTTGGAGGTAATTTCAAGGTCATAATGAGGTCATCCAAGGTCAAAAACAACTTTAAACTGGTAGGAGGATGAAAAATTGGTGGTGTGGTCAACAGTTCAGTACCAAAATTTTGAAGGTCATTTCAAGGTCAGGTCATCCGAGGGCATCAAAGGTCAAACACTTAACATGTGGTAGGAGGATGAAAATTGGTGGGCTGTGGCAAACATTCAGTACCAAAAAAACAAAAAAAAAAAATTTTGAGGTCATTTCAGGGTCATTCAAAGGTCACTTGAATCACTTAACGTGTGGAAGGAGGATGAAAAATGGTGGGTAGTGTGGTCAACATTCAGTAGGAAAATTTGAAGGTCATTTCAAGGTAGGTCATCGAGGTCATCCAAGGTCAAAATCACTTGACATGTGGTTGAGGGTAAAAATTGGTGGGATATGATCAACATTCTGTTCCAAACTTTGAAAGGTCATGTGAAGGTGAATGAGGGGGTCAATCCAAGGTCAAAATCACTAATTTTTTTTTAATTGTGGATGAAAAAAATTGGTGGGTGTGGTCAATTCAACATTCAGTACCAAAAAAATGTGAAGGTCATTCAAGAGTAAGTGGGGTCATCCAAGGTTCAAATCACTAAACATGTGGTATGAGAGTGAATTGGTGAGTGTGGTATCATCAGAGGCCAAAAAAATTTGATGGTCTTTGGAAGGTCGTGTGGGGTCATTTAAGGTCAAATTACTAAATATGTGTAGGAGGATGAAAAACTTGGTGGGTGTGGTCAACATTTAGGTTGGACACTTGGAAGGGCATTTCAAGGTAATGTGGGTCATACGAGTTCAGATACACTTAACATGTGGTAGGAGGATGAAACTTGTTGGGCCATCACAATCTTCCCTGAGATCTCAAATTGTTCTTCTTGTTTCTTAGCTACTGCACTGGGCGTGGGACCTTGTGGTTCGAGAACCGCCTTGTTATATTTAAAAAAGGTAGAGACTGAACTTTATAATGTTATCAAGGTGTGTCAGGAAAGAAATCCCAGTTTCCAGGAGACTGAGTGTATAAACCCAGGGAGTTGAGAAGCTAGGGGGGTAGGGGTGGGGGTCCTTCAAACTTGTGCAACAGGCGATCTATGATTTTACGGGATCACATACGCTTTTTTACAGTAAACAACTGAGATACTATTGAGAATTTGGCTGGATTATTTGGGATTCTTGTTTTTCCTGAGAAAATGGTGGGGGGGCAGTGGGGGGGAAAATTCCCCCATACCCTCTCCTGTTGCCTCACTGGTGTGGTTTAGTATTTCATTTTGTATCTGTTTTACATTCTCCACTGGACTTTGACTTGGAGGTGGGTTGTTATAGGGAAAATAGTCAAAAATACCACCCACAGAAATATACTTTTTCAATTATAAATTGACCAAGGAAGTGGTATCATTAGCTCGTGAATATTTACAAGGTTGTAATATATGCAATGCTTGACTTTTATATTCCATGTACAGAGATGTCAATTTAGAAACCTGTCTTGACCTGGGACAGCTACACGCAAGGTTTGAACCACTCAGAAAATGATCCCATCATTGAACCCATGGACACAAAAACCCATTTTTCAGGAGACAAGTCAAATGCAGCTCACTGCCCCGTTGAAACTCACATCAGCAGAAGAGAAGAAGTTGTGAAGCATTGTGGGAAGGTGCATCGGGGAAATTACAAACAGACCATTGATTTGTGATGGACTTTTAATGATCAAGTAGCAGGTAAGGTAAAGTTTTGCGGTTGGTTAAAGTTTTGTTCTTGTGTTTAATTTTAAGCTAGATACCCAGGCTGATGCCAGGCAACATGGTCAGTTAAAACCACTGGCCCTAGAATCACTGGGGCATTCAGAGCTTGACCTCAAGTGACCCCTATGTGATTTGACCTTTGACCCCATTGGAAAAAATATATATACAATTCTATGCCAATACAGTGCTAGGCCACCAAAACTGATCAACAAACACGAAGTCCAAGACCATGGATGGTTACACAAGTCCACCTCTCTTGAGCTGATGGTGACCTTGCCCTCCCAAGTTTTGTCATTGTTTATTGTGCCAATGCTTGGGGTATAGGTCCTATAGGAGCAAAGTGCGAGCCCGTCAGGAAGAACCACGCCCTAGTACTTGTGGGAGTGTGCAGGGGTTTGACCTACATTGAACACCTCTGTGACCTTTGACCCAATCGGTAAAATGTATATAACACCATTTCTATGCCACATAAGGTGATACAACATTTACAGGTGTATGACTACCAAAACTTGCTACAAAGGACTTCCTATGCAAATGTTTCATGCTTGCATCGCGCAGTGGGATAAGGACTCGGGGTCCGAAAATTGCCTTGTTATGTCCCCAGGGAGACGGATGATGCAAGCTCTCGCCCCTATGAAAAACATAGTCCCGAATGATTTGAACTGGTGGACCTTCGTGTACTAGGCAGACCTCCCTACTGACTAGACCACAACGGACCGAGGAGGGAAATGGACAGATAAAATGATAGCATTGGTTTTGTGTAGAACACAGAAGGCAGCCTGGTTCAAATCCAGGCAGGAGGCATGTTTGTTTTAGAGCTTGCATGCCACCATTTGTTTTTTGTTGAGAAAGATACCCCAGAAAAACTAACTAGTAAAATTATAAGCAGGTTTTATATAGCGCCTTATTCCGTAAACGCTTCAAAGCACTGTGTCTTTATTTTTATCCACCACTTAGGAAAATAGTCAACAATCATTTTGCTTGTGTAGGTGGCTGCTGGCAAAGCGCACATCCCTATCAGTGCTTAGATGGAATATCCCAATAGAATTTCGCTTGGAGACGCGGGGCCATTGAGATTAAAGGCTAACTCAGAGATATTCAGAAAGAGGGCGCCCTCAGTTTTCAAACAAATCATGTTTTTGCATATACATAATGTTTGTACTAAAATTTTTTTTTTTTTCCCCACGTTTGTGAAGCAGTAGAGTCAAATCAAAGTACTCATGTAGACAATAACAACTTTGTTATAAAATTCCGGAATTAAGGAATTTTTGTTATACACAGAGCTATGCATTGTTTTACGTTTCATGAATAGTTTACTGCATGAAAATCGAAAATCCATTCGATTATTTTTAGTTCTAGTTGACTTTTGTTTAAATTAATCACACAATGAATTTAAATTGTGAAATCTCTGAGTCGCCTTTAAGTATCGTGCCCAGGGAGACAAACACGTTGATGCGGGGGCATGAAACTCAAGATTTTGCAATGGTTGAGGATCATGGGTCTTGCACTTAGCTGTTACACCACTATGTGCATATCAATAAAGCTATAGTATGATAAAAATACACAGAAGGTCGCCGGTTCAAAATACCTGGAGCATGGGTTTTTTGCAGGGGTGGAGGACAACGCATCTGCTCGATTTGGGCATTGGGGATTTCCAAAACGGTTAATTGTGGAACTGCTACGTGCATTTACAATGGCAGTCTCGGTCCCAGTGACATTAAAAAATCATCTCGTAACCTTTGTTCAAAAGATCTTAGTAATATCATGATAAATTAGAAAAAATTATTGACTTCAAAATCCGTCGGGGTTAGTGGATTAACCCCGCTGCAAATATGGTATTTCAATAACGGTCACTTTAGATTAAAACTATGCTTGACCAGCTTAGTTTTTAGTCAAGGGGGTCTGTGTGTCAATCCCGCATCGATATGCGCAAGAGCGCCCTCATACCGTTAAGTCTTGGAAACAGACTAGCACCCGGAAGTTGATGCACAGTTTTGAATTTGCTGTTGCTCGCTTCAGGTTGGCATAAGTCGTACCCTCCCCTGGTTTTTTTGTTCACCTTTGAGGACTCTACCATCCTAAATTCTGGTGATGTGTGTGTGTGTGCACGTGCACAACATTTCATTGTCCCCAAGTGTTACCTTAGTGGCGAAGTTGAAGTTCAAATGTGATAAAACTTAGGTTGGTTGATGCAGCTTTTTAGAATCTTGCCTTATGTCAAAAGGTCACATACTAAGGTAAAGGTCACATATAGGTCAAAGGTCATTGGGTCAAATATAATCAGATGACACATGTTTTTAACTTGTGTGCACCGGTTCTCTCGGGGAAGATAAGAATGAATTCAGTTGCCCCATATAAATGTATGTCACTCTAAATTCAAATTTATTTAGCTAAGCAGGAATTTTCAGAGGAAGACTCAGTGAGCCAACAAATCATCGAATGCCTGCTATGTATTAGGAATTAGATGGAGAGGAAAGAAAACATCATCTTTGTGAATTATTTTGAAGTCTTTGTGCGATTAATGCTATCTCGATGTCTATTTTCAGCTCAAGACTGGTTTAGCTCAGAAAGGTTGGAGGAAACTGAAAGGAAGGTAGAAATAGCTGATACCTGAGTAGGGCTGAGATGTGTAGTGTAATCACTTTGACACAGGGTTGCATTTAAGGCTTAAGGTAAACTCAATTAAGACAGGGTTGAGTTATATTGGGGAAGTGTCTTGTGCAGAATTATTTTTTGTTGCATATACAGAAGATGCCATGTAGCATCCATGTGAGTGGATTTTCCTGTCAAAACTGTTGAGGAAAACCTTTAAAATGCAGAAAAGAAGAAATTAGAAATATGAAATAAAAGTGTTTCCCATTTCCTTTGTGTAGTCGAATAGAATTATTGCACGCAACTACAAAAAAGATGCATATATTTGCCTTCTTATTAGTGGCAATATGTACTGCCTGCCTTAAATAATGCTTGAACCAAATTGTTTCAAACTTTGACTTCACATTAAAATACAGTTCTTTAAAGTTTGTTAACGAGTCACCTCATTTGGGAATTTGGCCAAATAGTAGCATTGCAGTGTGAACTTTTTGCTTAAATGGTGACAGCAGAATTACTTTCCTGGTTATTGATTTTGGTTGATCTTTTAATTATAAAAAATATTGAGGTGATTCTTTGATTCTTCCTTTAGGAAATTGAAAGTTCTGGTAGGTTAGAGGAAGGTTCATTACCTCCTGTACAAGTTCTTTAATATTCCCCCAAAAGCAGCATTTCTCCCCATGGAGTATCAAATCAATTCTTTTAATCACTCCCGTAACGCGGTTTAGATGTCAATTGATCACTAAACAGAGAATTGGATTCCTATCCAACTCAAAAACTATCCCTATACTATTCATTTGGGCCTCCTACTTATGCCTCTCACGAGCAATTCACTATTCCCCACTCCCATATAAATTTGATTATATATATTAAGAAAATTGGGGATTACTTCCGTAATGTTGGCTCAATGCCTGTTAAAACCCCCCCCCCCTAAACAAATCCCCAACCCAATGCTGCTACCTGTTCCCTGTTGTCAGTTATGATAATGTCTCCTATCCTGTCTTCCACCCTTTACACATCAAATTTGATTAATAAATGAAGCTATTGGATGCCTTCCAATCCCCTCACTCACTCTGCGGTAGTACCACATTTGGCAACTGATGTTAACCCCGGGTATGTAACTCTTAAATTGGAGGTAACTAGCTCAAGCAGGACGGGGTTGAGTTACAGCATGCTGAGACCATTGGTACTGGAAACACAAGAACCAGAATATTGTGAGATTACCATGCTGCCAAGCAGCTAAAAGACAGACGCAAGAATTTAAGGCTGCACTGAATAAGAGGAAAAAACTATGCTGCAAATGGTTTATGATTTCTTCTTTGTTTATGAAAAAGTAAGTAGTTTGAATAATATATATTTTTGAATATTTGATTGAATTTGGGGGCTGACACTAAATTATGTCTGTGTTGAAAGCTTTTCCAAACCTCCTCAATATATAAGGGGGATGGTCCGATTTAAAAGGATATGAAGTTCATCTTGATAGGATGGCATTCACTCCAAAAACCCCATCTGTAAAGTTTCGCGCCGATTTTTCAATCCGTTTTATGCGAGAGTTAAAACGTGATTTGTAAGCCCCATAGGCTACTGTGTAAAATTAATATTGGTCGACCAAAATGGGGCACATTTTTGCTCATAACTTTCCAAACCAAACCACATCTTTGCCTCTAAGATTTCACAGGGTAAATGAGAAAAAATAGTAAGCTTTTCTTCTGATACCAAAAAGGTTGACCACTTCCGGGTTAAAATCTGGGACTTCTGGGCGAGGGCTTCTTTAGCGATAGGGCCAAAGCGGACCTTTAAACTGCCATTCATTAATAAAACTACAAAATGCTATTTACTATAACTGAACTAGAAGAAAAAAAATCTAATCAAGTACAAGTATCAATGCGATATCAGATGAAAGGAAGCATTTTTTGATTGTCATCCTGGAAATGTCAGCCTTTCATTTCTCCATTTCTTGGTTTGGGTAGAGACAAAAAAACTGTTGTTTACATTCAATATTAGCACCAGAGGAATAGGGTGCTGCAGTATGCCTTATGACTTCCACCATCAAAACCACAAGTATGTTCCCATGAAATGTTGGTGGTGAGTGTATGCAGAGTACCTCTCTCTCATATTCAGACCATTACCTGTAACAACAATTTATTAGGATTGGCAAAATAAATGTATGAAAAGTAACCAAATCAGTTTCAATACAATTTTAATTTTTCAGGCTGCAAAAATGGGTCATAAGGTTCTCATTCCTACCAGACAACCTGATTGACCTCTTCATGACCTCCAAGGGTAAGAACGTAACAATCACTCCAGTAGCAGAGAGAACCAATGGCAGGACGATGTGAGGCGTTTCCTGCGTCGTTACCCTCCACCCAATAGAGAAGAGCTGGCCAAAGCCAGGACAGGCGGCCGAAAGTGCTACCAGAGAACAAGGGGCCCAAGAAGCAAGGACGGTGCTGAGTGCATAGGTAGGATATTATTAGAAAAATGCATTTTTTTGACTGCCAAATACAATATTAACATCATAACAGAGATGTAACTTTTCGGAAATTTCTGGATTCCGGCTTTCTGGCCATAAATAAAAAAATTCCGGAAAGGTTAAAAAAAATATTTTGTTTTCAATTTTTTGAGTAGTGTGTCAGTGATAAAGGGGAAACTGCATCAAAAACCAAGTTTGAAGTACCAATTTATTGTAGAGAAATGGGTTTTGTACCTTAAAAATGGTTGTAAGGAAAATACGTTCCCTGGAGCTTCACTGGATACTACGCTAAAATTTGACTGCTCAGGTTCAAATTTTTTCAGGAGAATGGATACTCCTTGTTACATATCTGTTCATAGTTCATGACTAGGATAGAATAAGGTATTCCAATCAAATGTCCTTTCAGTCTATGCCAACACCACACCACTATGGGCCTTATTGTATGTAAATTTATACATTTCTAGAAAGAAAATTGAATGATGAACCTGATGATAGCACAGATTAATGTATTTGAGAAAAAAAAACTAAAAAAACCTGATTTTGTCCCAAAATTTCGACAGCCTAACAAAAAACAATTTGAATGTCCATGATTTCTTATGTTATTTTTTAGAAAAAGACAATTGTATAGGGACGTTTTTTTTTCATTTTTAAAAAATAGAGCTTTTCGAAAAATATAAGGAAAAAGGTAAAAAAAGTGTGATTCTTACCTTTCTTTCCAAATATTATTTGAGTATATATTGGAGAATATCTTTAGTTAAAAATCGAAAAAAATGAAAAATTGGAAAACAGTCCTAGAGAAGAACGATTGCCTGTAGGAAAGTTTAAACCTTACCTTTTACGTCAGTATTTTGGAGTTATCTTGGGTATTGAAAATTTGCGAACTTGAACATTGAGAAATCGTCTTTTTTTGTTTTTGTGTTTAGTAAAAAGTGACTTTCTTGTTCACGCATAGAAGGCTGTCTCTTTCTCGAATAACTCTTATCTTTGAACTTCAAAATTGAGTATATGTTGTGTAAGTGATGATGAAATTACATCTTACTATTGAATCAAAAATCTTTTCTTTTTTTTTTTTTTTTTTAAGAAATTGAAAATTTCATCTGGTCTAAATTTAGTGCTTTTTTGTTTACCTTTTCCAAATATGTTTTTGTTTTTTCAAGATGCGTTCACGCAAAGTACATTAAGCAACGCGCAACGCTTCATTACGACAGCAAAATTCAACCGCGAGACGCGATGGTGAGCCTTGCGCCTGACGGCATGAAAGTGCTTTAAATTCCCGCCGTTAATTAAGACCATGTGGTTTTGTGACTTTCTTTAAAGGTTAAAATAGCTGTTAAATCGGCAAAAAATACAGCCTCAGGATTGTCTGCAGTGGATAAACCATTGTTGGTAACGATTTGCTTAGAAACACATGGTTGATGTTTAAAATGGTGCAAAATCAGAAAATTCGTGTAAAAACACAAAAAGCAACTTGGGTTAAACACTGCCTTAGTATAAATGATCCCTCTAAGCAAAGGTGGATTTGGTCTTGTTGGGGATGTGTGGCTGAAGACTCGAAAACCCTTACCCCATATGTAGGTCCTTTTGGTAGAAAAAAAGGTACACATTTGGATTGCTTCAAATATATTACCATTCTTTTAGCCAATTTTCTGGGGGGTGTGCATGAGGTCCCAGAAAAAAATTGGCTTTTTAAACCAATATTTTGAGCACTTGGGGGAAAATGGGACCCCATGTCTAAGGATTTCTTCTGAAAAAATGACCCAATGGGGTGTGTGGCATCCCAAAATACATATTACACCTGTATCATAAGAACATTTATCACTTAAAAACTGTAGCTAGTTAGCAGCATGAAACAGCTGTGTGAGCTAAAAGCTCCGAATGGGTAAATAAAATCCTTTGTACCAAGGGAATTTTTAAATCTTCACTTCTCAATCATGAGCAGCATCAAAATACTTATGCTTGATATCTAATGGCCATTAACTGTTCTTTGAATATTAAGAATGACAAATGAAAGATTAGCTTGAATGCCCCTGTTCATTGTGATCACTGGTTGTGCTACTTTGAAGTTTCCATAACCAAAATCTAAACACCTGTCATCAGGAAGACTCGGATTTTGTATTTTACTTTCGTTGATGTGATTTTGATCAGCGTGTCTTGTCTCCTGCGCATCTTGAGTCCTGAAGGAGGTTGCCACCATGCGAGGGATGTTGTGGAGGCGTGAAAAGTGGCAGCAAGGACTCTCTCCAACAACACCGATGCTTTAGCTACAGACCCAAAAAGAACAAAGAAGGGTGCCACCATCAGACAGCTCATGGACAAGCTGAGGGTGACGCCAGCCGATCTCGCCCACCACCTAACAAGGCAAGGTCAGAGATTTCGCCAGGGAGGTAAAAGAAGTGAAGGGGGAAAGTGAGTGGATGATGTCGGGAGAAGAGGGCAGCAAGAGAACATTAAGTGTAACTGGTAAAGAACAAGGAGGAACAATTAATCTGGATATGAGAGCAGATGCTTGTGATGGTACAACGCAGGACTTGGCCTCCAAGAGATGTGTATAGTGCAGTTCCTGGAGGACAGAGGCAAGGTATCATGCAAAGACATTTATGTTATTACTAGGGGGCACAGGACAGCAGGTGCAAGCAGTAACCGATACAATTCAAAGACAACACTGCCAAGCCATGCCAGGCTTAATGGCGGTTACGCCACTATACTCAACAAGATCTGCACAACCAGTCCATTTCGGCATTTATGGGGAATCGGACCATGAGGGAGCTAGTGGTAATGGTTACAGATACGCAAATGGGCCAAATTTGTATCCAATTGGTGAGATTCCACAAGGGTTGCCATCCCATCAGCTTCCAGGCAACAGATACCTTGGTGGCCAAGACTATTCACTCTTCCCTCAGCAAGTTCCTGGAAGGCCAACAAAAACATCATCTCCAAATAATTATTCCTTGTCTCCCACAGGCGGTAGGGTCAGCGGAAGCCCATCACCTATCCCTGCAACTAATATATCCTCACTTAACAGTACACAACAGTCTCCCCCACTGCGGCCATACAAAAGTATGGTTGATGTCCGCCAGCCTCTTAGTACAAATGCCGATGTGTTAACTAGATACCCACCAAATATGGACTCATCTCATTTGGGTCTTGATCCATCAAGACCCAGCTTGGGAGATAATACATGGATGCTAACTCTTCCAAGACTTCAACATGGCAAATCAGAACCTGGTTTGAATCAGTTACAACAAAATCCAGTTTCCTCACCGTACAATGACATACTTGAAAATTTGTCTTCAATGAGATTAGATGCTAACAGATCAAATCACGAGACCCTAAGTAAACCTGAATATGAGCCACCACAGTTATCCAATTACACCCATTCTACAAGTCAACCAAATCCCCAGACAGAATACTACCAGAGATTATTTGGAACTGATAGTCCCAATTCTGGGCAATTTTCATCAGAGCGCTTCCATGATAGGAGTCCGTATGACATCTCTGTCTCTCCCCAAAGAGTACCAATTTCTCAAAAACAACAGCAGCTTAAACTGAAGCCAAGACACATTCCAACATCAAAATTACCACCGTCAAAAACATCAGTGCCTGAAGGAATGTCTCCAGGAGAACAATTAGATCATGCAGGAGCGCTTCCATCATTGACACCACTTGATATTTTGGAGTATGAATTGGCTGCCGACAAGGAGTACCTAGCCGAAGAGATAGCTGATGACAAGTATCGCATGGAGAAGGAACACCAGGCAATGATTGAAAGCCTTCTGAATGAACCTGCAGAAGAACCAGATACTAATCACAAAAGACACTATGACTTTGATGATTTACCCACTAACTTCCATTCAAATCCACCAATAGAGGAGAAAATCTAAACCTGATCCAAGGCAGGATACTGGAAGGACAAATAATCCTACAAAAACATCACTGGATGCTTTCCCATCACAACCTAGTACTCCTTCTCTTCCAGAGATTCTCTCATCTCCCCCACCTGATGTACTGGATGATAATTGGGACCTCTATGCAGGTGGAGCTCATGGAATATCCTCAAATAGAACCATGACTGTGGATGAGCTGGACGATACTAGTTTTCCACCAGAATATGGTGCTCACTCCAGTCTGCACAACGAAACACCAGCCTTGCCCGTTAAGATAGGTTGAAGGATTACTTTGAAGGGGGAGATGAAATTCAAGCCAGCTGTAAAAATACGACGAGAATGATGGAAGAAAGCACACAGAAACAGATAAAGCATCTGATAAATGTAGAGATGTTATGGGTGTCCTCTTTAGTTATGGGGTGTGGTTCCGTAAGGACCTCTGAACCAACGTTTTTCTGACCCATTTATGAATGTGTGGGAGATCCTTAAGGAATAAACATGTTTAGACTGTTAAGGTTTCCAAATTCATAAGTGGGCTCCGTAAAAGTGGCCAGATCGGCACGTAGGGAGAAAGACCCGGTTGTAGTTGTGGGGGGATGTGTCTTGTCAGGATCTCACATGCAGGTCATCGTTTTGTTTAGATGAGTGGGGGGCAGGTGCTCGTGAAAGGGGGAGAGAAGCAAAACGGGGGAACGAGAAGAAACGCGGGGGTAAACCAACGTCAGACAAGGAAAGACACAGCTGGGTCCAGGCATGGGTGAGGTGGCCTGGTGATACAGAGTGGGGGCAGGGGGGGGGTCGGGATAAGGTGAGGCAAAGCCGAAAAACGTCGAGGCTAGGGCCAGGGCAGGACAAGGAACAGCACAGATGGGAGCCACCGGCCACCTGGGCAGAAGCCCTGGGCAGGCAGAACAATGCAATTGGTATGCAAATGCAAAGACAACACACTGGCAGGTGGGCTAGGGTGGTACAACACACCTCACAGTCTTAATCCACCGGCCATCACCTGGCATAGGCAGTGCGAGTTGATCAATCAAATGGGATGTCGCAATTCAATTAAAGGAAACACACTGGCAGTGTGTTAGTTTGGTACATAACATCAGCCTTAATCCACCTTCCACTGGCTATAGGCAAGATTGCCTATTTGATCACTAAGAATGGTATGCAATGTAAAAGGAAACACACTGAGCATTGTGCTAGTTTGGCTCAATAAACATCAGTCTAACACCTTCCACCTGGCATACGCACATTGCTCTCATAACAATAGCAATGGTATGCAAATTCAAGGCAACACCTGACAGTGTGCTAGCTATGTACAAATGACATACAGTCTTAATCCATCCACCTGGCATAAGCACACACTTGCTTTCATAACAATAGCAGTGGTATGCAAACTGCAAGGCAACACACTGGCAGTGTGCTGGTTTGGTACAATGACATCAGTCTTAATCCACCTTCCACCTGGTTATAAGCACATTGCTGTCATAACAAGAGCAATGTTATGCCAAATTCAAAGGCACCACACTGGCAGTGTCAAAACCTGTGTTCACATGCATGTTATGTGTATGTAAGGTGGATTCCCAGGTGGATTAAGGCTATGTCATTGTACTCACTCAAAAGTGCTTTGCCTAGAAATTGTTACAAAAACCCTCAATTAAGAATTGTGTTCCACTATTAGAAAATGATAGAGAGATGTCTTATATGACAAAATTCCTTTAAAAAAACTGATAAAATTGCATTTAAATTTGCCACATATAGTGCAATGGAATGACGGATTTATGCGAGACAAAGATCGGTTTTTTCAAACTTCTGACAACATTCCTGACAATCTTATAAAGATTTCAGAACAGCAGTTTGAAACTTACATTCAAACACCTTTTCAATGCACAGCCTGTTTGACCCCTACAAATTGTCTCTTTAGTTTTAGAGCACTTTTACGCAATGTCGACACGATTTGACAACTGATATAAGCAGAGACATACCTCCACAAAAAATCAGAACAAACCATTGAGGGAATCTTGCAATATAGGCCTACAAAGGTCATAATTTTGTATGTTATAGCACCCTAATATGCTCATTTTCCCAAAGACACCACACATGTATAACTAGATTTTGATGAAAAATCATATGTGCCCGCACAATGTGAAGTTTCATCAAATTTACACAGGATTATAGTTGTGCATAAATACTTCAACTTAGTCATCAAAAGTGTGTCGACGTTTGATATTTTTGTTTTTAATCCATCAATTCATGAAATTGATGGTTATTGCAGCGAGAGCAGCGTTGTTTTTAGTCGGCTCTTATTTGCGAAAATAGCGGACGTTTTATGTACTTTTCCCCCGAAAACCTGGCAATTTGTTTTGGAGCTAATGGGCCTTTCGCCGTAGGTTTTATTTTGAATTTTAGTACGGGAGGCAGTTGGGTAACTTTTGTATCTTTTTGTAAGTTTGGACATCCTTTGAGCCGTGTGTCGTCCTTTATTACTGATGCTAATTGGTTTATGGGTTCACCTATTAACCGGTTATGTGGGGTTTTCGGGCGAACAATGAAATGGTGATCGTGTTAACAACTTACCATATCTACCAACGGCTTACCAGGGACTGAGGTCACCACAAGTGCGAGTTCATTGACTTGAGTAGATTTAGTTGTAAAAAATTTCCATGGATGAATGGTCACCCCTATATATAGAGATGACACAAAAGAAGTTTATTTTACTTGAGATCAGACTCGAGTTATGTTAATAACTCTTGGTATTTTGCAACCAAGTCTCAACGAATTTTCAGCAAAAAAGTTCCAATTGCCTACTTTATTGAAGCAAAAACTTCAAAAATATTAAAGTTCCTACCTTGAGCAATTGGTATCGCGGTATCGTCCTTTGCAGAAGGCAAGCTTTTTTCCATTATGGCATTAACGGGCCTCTGCTAGTGTTTATGGTATAGGATGGCTGAACTTGGTTTGGGTTGTTGTTTCGACGGCAAAGTTAGACTTTTTAGTTAGGTAATTGGTATCATTTTGGAGGCTTTTGAGAAACAAAATTTGGTGTGATGATGAGAAACCTTATTGGATTGCCCAGAGTGGCTGTTCCGCCTAAACGATGTTCCACTACATTGACCGTTTATGCACCTTGAAACTGTTGAAAGCCAGTTCTGGTATTCATAAGTGTCCTTGAAAGTTGCACGGCACTTTTAATATGTTAGGTTTTGATAAAATATTCGATCCTATAAATATGATAAACAAAAGAGGTATTCACTTGCGACAGCAGTGGGCATAATTTGGAATATTTTTAATAACCCTTACACTGGGATAATATATTCTATTGCGCGAGTTTTTTTTTTTTTTTTTTTTTTTTTTTTTTTTGTTTTTTTTTTTTTTTTTTTTTTTTTTTTTTACCACCAAAGTCTTTTGCCCTAGAAATTTTACAAAACCTCTCAATAAGAAAATTGGTGCGGGCAATATATAGAAATGAGCTAATTATATGTCCTTATATGACAAAATTCCTTAAATACCTGATAAAATGGCATTAATTTGGCCACCATATATGTGGAATGGAAGACGATTTATGGAGACAAAGCATCGGTTTTCAAACTTCCTGAACAACATCCTGTGGAGCAAAGGGAAACACTCTCTCTCTTTCCTCACCTCCTTGTTCCCCCTTCCCTTCCACCCACTTTCAAGCACAGCTGTTTTGACCCTACACAGTGTCTCTTTTATAGAGCAATTTAAGCAATGGCGACACAATTTTGACAACTGATCTAAGTAGGGACATGCAATTACCTCCACAAAAATCCGACAATCCTGGCGGGAACTGCCATATAGGTACAGGTCATAATTTGTATGTTATAGTCACCTCTTATGCTTATTATATCCCAAGAAATATGTGTAATAACTAGATTTTGATGAAAAATCATATTTGGCCCGCAATGAAATTCATCAAATTACACAGGATATAGTCAGTGCATAAATACTCCAATAGTTCATCAAAATTGTCGCCGTGATATTTTTGTTTTTAATATAATTAAAATCCATCATTCAGGGAGGGGGGGGGGGGGGGGGAAAGGGGGGGGGGGGGGGGGGGGGGGGAGGGGGGGGGGGGGGGGGGGGGGGGGGAGGGGGGGGGGAATTGATGATATTTCCATCGAGAGCAGCGGTTTTAGTCTGCCTCTTATTTGCTAACTATCGTCCGTTTTAATGTCCTTTTTCCCGAAAACTCACAATTTGTTTTGAGCTAATGGGCCTTTCGCCGGTAGTTTTTGTTTTTTGGAATTTTAGTGACTGGTATGCAGTTTGGTAACTTTTGTATCTTTTTGTCAAGTTTTTTGACATCATTTGATGCCGTGCTTGTCCTCTTTCTTACTGGATGCTATTGGTTTATGTGTGGCCCCTATTAACCGTTTCTAGTGGGGTTCTTCGGCGAAAATGAAATGGGATCGGGTACCCAATAGCTAAGTGCTTACCAGGGACTGAAGTCAAACACAAGTGCGGAGTTCCATTGACTTGAGTAGATTTAAGTGTACACAAATTTCCTGGATGAAGGTCACCCACTATAGAGGATTGACACAAAAGAAGTTTTATTTTTACTTGAATCAGACTGAGTTATGTTAAACTCGGGGTATTTTTGCAACCAAGTCTCAACGAATTTTCAGCAAAAGTACAATTTGCCTACTTTAGTTAAGCAAACTTCAAAAAATAATTAAGTCCGTACCTTAGCAAATTTGGTATCCTGGGTAATCGTCCTTTGCAGAAGGCAAGCCTTTTTTCCCATTATGGCATTTATAACGACTAGTCATAGGTTTATGGTATAGGATGGAGGAAAAGTTGGGTTTGCTGTTGTTGGTTTCGACGGCAAAGTTTAGAATTTTTAGTTTATGATATTGGTTATATTTTTGGTAGGTCTTTTGAGAACAATTTTGCTGTATGCTGAGAAACCTTATCTGCTGCCCAGCGTGGCTTTTTTCCGCTAGACGATGTTCCACTACATTGACCGTTTTAACGCACCTTCAAACTGTTGAAAGCCAGTTCTGTATTCATAAGTTGTCCTTGAAGTTGAAGGCACTTTAATATGTTAGGTTTTCTAGATAGAAATATTCGATCCTAAAATATGCTAAACAAAAAAGGGTATTCACTTGCACAGCGGTGGCATATTTGGCATATTGTTAATAACCCTTACCGGGATCTATATTCTTTTTGCGAGTTGGACGACAAACACGCTTGACTTACTTTTGACGGGTTTAGATATTTGTGTCACGTAAACTCCACTACTGATGCCTAACTCGACATTTGCTTTTATGTCCCGCTTCCGTTGAAAAGCGAAATTGTTGAAATAAGTGGCGGTAAGCTTACTAAGTGGAAATCTTTGGAACACATCGCCAGAAATTCATTACATTTTGACTAGATATCCTAAAATTGTTCAACAAGAGTCATCGAAATTTGTCATAAATAAGCCTCTATTTTTGATCGAGGATATTCCCTCAAAGTGCCTGAAACATACTAAACTTAATAGAGATTAAAAACAACAAACCTAAGACCCGACAATTTTCTCTGCTACCAGTATTCCATGACCATCTGATCCTATTACGTGTGCAACCACGCGTTGATGTATTGCTGTAAAGAAGAATGCATATACGATTGTTATCAAGCTTGCTGCATTACCAGATCATTGTATGGCATTGCCGTGGGAACCTGGAGTGTGAACGTAAACTGTTTTTAGTGTACATTTGCCGATTACCTTCACCACGTGTCAAAAGAACCACCTGACCCAAGTCTCATATTGAGTAATATTATATGGTGGCCTCAATGACCCTATATGTACTATGCACACCCCATTTTGTCAATTCGACATACTAAAACCTTCTTCACTAAAATGCTATGACACTAAAGGAACCACTGTCCAGACTCTTCTGGTATTTGCAGATTACCTATGATGACCCAGGTGCCCTTTTGACCTCTCATGGCCCTATTTGACCTTTGAACCCCATTTGCTCAAAATCTATATTACTAAAAAATCCACTTTGTGGTTTTTTCGGCTATGTGTTTTCACCGTCCTTTTACATAGGATAAGATTTTGGGGTGGTGGTAGAGCTCCGACCTACGAGGTTTGTGGTCACGATCTTGAGGGGTCGTCATCGGGTAACTTGGCCGTGGCTTGACTCTGGATAATGGAGTTTTGGTATGGTGGTAGGTTTCGCCGTACGGTTTTATTTTCCCATTTTCGAGGGTCATTTTGGGGTCACAGGTCTTCAGTGGTCATGGAAAATAGTCTGTTGAGATAAAAATAATGTCATAACACGTAAGAAAATAATACACATTCTTAGGCAAAAAGATAATATAGTCTTTGTTTCTGACATTTTTTTCTCCCGACTTTTTCGGATGGACCAGCACACAATATTTTTATATTTAACCATGTAACTGCTATAGGCGATGCTTTTCTTAAAGTGTAACAAATAAACTCCAGTGTGCACAAGGATGCTTACAGATACTGACCTGTTGTGATTTGCGGTTTGCCTTTTTGAGATTTCTCCATCATTGCTATTAGTGCAAAAGTGTATGTTATAATTCTTTTCGTTGCCTGGTTGGGGACTTTGTCCACTGACATCCCTAAACGGGTCTGTCAGACGCCGGAGCCCTGCAATTTTTTTGGAGCTTATTTTTAAGAGCTCTTCTCATGGTGCATTTCATATGTTTTTAGATGGTTCCGTTTTCAAGTTAGGACGCCTTTAAAGTTGACTTTTACTTCGACATTTTCTTTCAAATGTTTTTTTAAATCTCCCTATGTACTTAGTGTCCTCCTGACAGTTCCTTTAAATGGGGCTGTCATACGGCAGAGCCCTGTCAATTTTTTGCGGGACACTTTATTTTAAAGAGCTCTATCTCATGATGCCGTTCATACCTCTGTATGTGGCTTCTCGTTTTCAATTACGAACCTCTAAAGTTGACTTTTACTTCAACCTTTTTCCATGTCATTCGTTTAAAAAAATCCAAATTGACTAAGTTTCCTACTGACAGTTCCTTCAAAATGTGGAAGCTTCAATTGATCTTTAAGACAATCTATGGCTGTATCCCTCTTGAGGAGTATTACACTGAAATTCGCGCTATTTTTTTAAAAATCTCCCTGATCTATCAAATCTCCCTGTTCCAAGATCAAACTCCCTGATTCGAATCCCAATGTTGGCAGCTCTCAAAGGTCCCTCCAGGGGTCGTTCATCGGTAACTTACCGTGCTTGAAGTATGATATGATTTTTGGTATGGCTGTAAGAGTTTCGCCGTACGAGTTTTGTGGTCATGTTTTCGAGGGGTCATTTTGGGGTCAAGGTTCCAGGGGTCATTATCGGGTAATGTTGCTTGCTTTGACGTATTGAATGAGTTTTGGTATGGTGGTAATTTTGCCGTATAGTTTTTTTTGGTCATATTTTCGAGGGATCATTTTGGGGTCAAAGGTCATTCAGGGGTCATTTTTAGGTTAGTTGGCCGTGCTTTTACGCATAGATATGATTTGGTATGGTGGTAGAGTTTCGCCGGATGAGTTTTGTGGTCACATTTCGAGGGAATGCATTTTGGGTCAAAGGTCATCAAGGGGTCATTTTTAGGTCCTTGGCCGTGGCTTTTACGCATAGATATGAGTTTTGGTATGGTGGTTAGAGTTTCGCCGTAACCATTTTGTGGTCACGTTTTCAAGGGTTCATTTTGGGGTCAAAGGTCATCTAGGGGTCGGTTATTCGGTAACTGGGCCATGCTTTGACGTATGGATATGAGTTTTGGTATGGTGTAGAGCTCTCACAACAGGTCGTCAGGGTCATGCAAGTTCAAATGGGGGTAACTTTGGTGTATCCAGGCGAACTTGGGGGTGGGGTCAATTGTTGATGACAAAATGTTTAAAGTGTCTGACAAGGTCATCAGGAGTCATTAAAAGGGGCAAGGAACTGCCAAACCCGAGGGTCTTCATCCAGGTAACGCAAAACCCAGGTGATAGCCAATCCAAGGACCGCCTATTAAAATAATATATCATAAAACCACCGGTTCCAGAACTCTTATGGTATGCACCAATGCCTCTATGGCCCATATGCCCTTTGTACCTCCATGAGCCACTTGACCTTTGACCCCAAAATATCATAACATTTTCCAGTTAAGTTTGTATAGCCACCAAACTTGCCCAGGATAACCACTGGCCAAGACCCAATTGGCTATTTGTTTCCCCAAAATTTTTGGGACCTGTTAGACCTACATACCATGACTCCCACAACTACGATTTCCCTAACCATCCCAATTGATGGATTACTGCATCATTGATGCACTCGGTATTCTCATTTTGTCATAAATGAGACTTTCAACAGCCTTGTGGCAAGATTGGCATTTGGTTGTATAATACACTTGCTGTTCCTTCCACGATTTTTGGTATAGTGGTTTAACTCTGTCAGTATTAAATTAGCACCACGTACATGTTCTTTTGAGACAGTTTTCTGATGGGGTTTTATCTATGGGACAAGTGCCTTCCCCCATCTGACTCCCAAAAAGTTTCCCTGGTTCTAGGAGGAAAAATGGTTCTCTATTCAAAGATCAAGTTGATCAAATATTGCTTTCTAAAATACTATTAGTTCAATCAAGTGAGTGATGCTCAGATAGCGTGTTTTATGCTTGACACATAACAAAAAATATAAAAGGAGCTTATACTGACCGTCTTTGGGACCCTGACTGACCCAGAAGTAATCATTAAATAGAATATGATACACTGAAACAGCACTAATTACAGGTGTTGTTTGTCATGTGCGGTTTAGTTCTGTGCAAAAGTGATTACTTGAATTTTGTGGCCAACAAAGTGTAGGTGACATAGGACTGTATACGGTTGTTTTCTTTAGAGAAGCGTCCCAGGAGGTTTTAAGACGTGAGATGGATCGCTAAATGAGTGCGATGCATAGGGAAGAGTTAGCACAGCAAGACGCCAGATAGACGCTACAAATTAGGAAAGTTACAGGTGGGTATTTGTGGGTAAAGTTTTATGCGAGTCCACGCCTTGAAGATGGACTGCCACAAAATGGGGGTCTTCATCCACTTTGGAAGGCCGATTACCTGTTTTAAAAACTAGGATTTTGATTAGGGGTTATGTTTGGTTCAGTCCTCTGACCTGGCTAACGAGTCCATTCATACTTATCTGCGTTGCAGTGAGTTGCTGTGGGGGGGGGGGGGGGGGGGGGTGGGGGGGGGGGGGGGGGCGATTATCATCATTTCATCCGCAACACGCACAGTGCAACCACAACTCCAGTTAAAATAATTTAACTTTATTGTGGTACTGTAATGCGGTATTCTGAGAAGAGACGGCAATTCTGCACTTCAACTCACCGCCATCCAGATGTGGTAAAGTATGAACAGATCTTTAGGCCTTTTGAACATATGTACCGGAATATTTATCTAATGGCAAAGAGACAAATTTGTGGTCATGTCATGATCATGCATGGTTGTCATACACTGTGCATGGGGAGTTTCCATAACCTGACCCATCTGGCAACCTTTTTTCTGACACACTACGAATTTCGGAAACCCTTCACCGGAATACAAGCACAGGTTATTCCTTAAGGTTTCCAAAAAATTTCATTAGTGTGTTCAGAAAAAGTGTGTCAGATTGGGTCAGGTTATGGACACTCCCTTCGGCATATAACACCCATGCATTGGTCATGAACTGAACAATGGCCAATCCAGACAGATTCAGTACTTCAATATGGGAGGTATATACTTAATTCCAGTTGGAATAATCCTTATGAGCAAGTCCAACTGCACCAATATATTGATTCTTGTCAAACAAAACAAGCATACTCATTTAAATATAATTTTTCAATTTTTTAAAAACCAAATTTCCTGAAAATATTCCTAGCAAACCAGTATATGAATTAGCATGCGCATACAAGTCTGGAGCTACATTCTTTCGTAATATAGCCCGACGTGGACTTCCGGGCATTTGGCAAAAATATGCTTGGCAACAATGAAAACAAATCATTCAATACTTTTTGATTTTTCACACTTTTTTTTTCACCGCGATACGGGGATTCCCTGGGCTTTACCTGGTTTGTTTTCACCACAGTGAAGTGATGTGACGTAAGTCTGCTCCCGGCCATAAAGACCTTGCTGTATTGTTAATTGACTTAAAGAGACATGAGATTTCCAGAAAGAAGCGCCCCCAATTTTTCTCGAACCCCGTTTTTTTTACATATTTGGAATGCTTACCAATGTATTAGATCACACCTGAAGTGAATAAGCCGAATACGCCGTCTTTATGTAATAAGATGATGATTTACACTTTCTGTCGACAGAAAGTCAAAGCATGGTTTTCTATGGAGAACGATTACGATAGCAGGCAAGTTCAAATCAAGGTTTGGGGTTTTCTTTTGCATCTGTTTGTCCAATAAACCTTTGAAACGTTCTTGGTAGGTGGTCTACAACCGATCCAGTGAAATTTGAGAGAAATCTGTATTCTAAAAAAATCTCCTCCTGTCACTTTAACATGAAATTCCCTTAAACTGAAATATTGATACCCATCTTGTTGATCTTTTGACTATATTGAAGGAAGAAGAAGCCATATTGAAGCAAGAGGCTGAGCTGGACTATCTTATGGAGATAGAAAGGAGACGAGGACTATGGCCTCGCACAAGCACGCATCGAATAACTACGACCTTTCAACAGTTTGACCTGAGAGAGAGATAAACAATCTGATCTAATCAGACCGATGTCGTAATATTTGATGGGAGCCATCAGTGGATGAAGCGTAGAGCATTGCAAGCACCATCACCACAGAGCGTGAAAGTGTTGAAGTGGACTGGGCTCTAAGGAGGAGTAAGAAGCGGAGGTTCACAGGATGTATCAGCATTAGCAACAAAGGTGTGTATGGTTTTGTGGGCCATAGAAAAATAATTTGCCCTCTTGAAAATTAAGAGCAAATCTGAGCAAATGGCACCCCATTAGCAGGAATGTGTTAAAGTTGGCTCGTCGTTGGCAAATGTGTTGACTTGTCAGCAAAATTTGTATTAATGTGAAGAAATATAGTTTTGTGTCGCCTGCCTTAAGCAGAAGACACATAGGGGATCACTTTGTCCACTGTTGTTGTATGTCTGTTGTTGTTGATGTCTTTGTTGTTGGAGATGGTTGGAAAAAGGGTTAAACATTTGCCTGAATTATCCCAGACTTGATGGATTTAAACCAAACTTGAGGTATAGAGGTGGTAAAACATGGGATCCCTCATTTGTTGATGAGGTCAAAGGTCACATACCAAGGATCAAAGGTCATGTGAGGTCAAGTTGTAAGATAGAATGAATAATGTAAAATGGACCCATTTGAAAAGTTGAAGTTCAATTGACAACCAAACTCAGTTTATGGAGGTTTAGAGCAAACCTCATTTGTTTATGAGGTCCAAGGTCACATATCAAGGTCAAAGGCATCTAGGCTATCATTCGCTAACCGCTCGACGCCAGGCGACACAAGCGGTCCAAGGACCGATGTATTTTTAATATTTTAAGGTTAATTTTAAATTTAAAGTATTTTTATTCCATTCTAAACTGGTAGCAGATTTTTGAAGTGACTGTACAAAATGTGGGTGCGAAGTTTAACCCACCTCCACGACTGAAAATGGTTGGGGATACCCCTGTACTGCTACTTTCTACGTATTTTCTGGAACTGAATTCCATGTCCCTTCCTTTAATTAAGCCTTGCTGATTTGGATGTTTTGAAATGAAAAGAAAAAATGCCTCAAAAAAAGTCAAAATAAGTAGGAAAGATCAGCAAGTGACACCTTTCCCTGCTGTTCTGAGATATCAGCCAAAAGTAGAGTTTTGTAGATAAAGATTGAAAAGCAAATCTATTATAGCAGAAGCCTTTCTGCCTTTTGGTCTCAAAAGTATCAGGTATATGGAAAAAAAAGGACAGGGCCCTATTTCACAAAAGTTAAGAGTGAGCTTCTGAAGTCTGTAACGCTTCTTAGAAGAAGACAAAGACTATGTCAGGTAAAATGAATTGGATAGAACCAGGAATATTAGATTGGGATAAACTTTAAACATCTACTGAAAAAATGCTTTCCAATTCTTCTTTAATTGGCTTAAAATGAGTTAATAACAAAGAGAATCACTCTTAAGTCCAAGTAAGTTTAAACTAACTTACAGGTACGAAAAATCAAGCTGGACTGTTTGGCATTCAAGACGAAAACCCCATCTGAATAGTTAGGCAAACATATCTGAAGCAATGCAAATGTATGAAAAGTTAGGCAATTGAGGACCAAACCCCATCAATACAAGTGTAAATGCATCTTTCCACTGCAATACAAAAGCGTAGCATATGAATATCAGTCAGATGAAATTACTTGCACCAGCAGGCCAGAGAAAAATAAAAAAACCTTTCTGGGAACTTCTGGGATCCTCATGTAAAAATCTTCTGCGAAAATTGTAAATGGACACCCATCAGGAGCATGTTAATACATAGTTCCCACTAAACACTACATCACTATACATCAATTTAAAGATATCCATGTTTATGACAAAAAACTATAGGGATTTTGACAAAAACAAGGTAGGTTGGTTTTTTTAATCGCCCAAATCCACACAACAAATTCCAGATTCAGAATTTCCAAAATATGAATGGCTTGCCATTTTTCCTATGCATTAAATACACTATGTGGAAATATGGATGTTCCCCTAAACTCACCCTGTAGAAATCCCTCACAAGATAATTGATAGGGTGAGAAAATCTCTAAATTCAGTCACTAAACAACTCAATTTGGAAACACTAAAAAAGAGAAAATGAACTGGCAACATCCCTTTTTAAAAAACGATCATGTGTCCAAATTCAAAATTTCAAACCTTTGGCCACAAAAAAGTGTCCAAATGTCCAAAAAAAGGATTTTACCAAACAACTTAAACCTAAAAATGCCTGCCCCATCTCCCCTCTCTTCATTTTCCCAACGGCATCCATTGAAAATATACACCTGCTTGTGAAACCGTCAGCAATTTGTTTGAGATGGTTAGGGACCAAAGATGTTTTGTTAGGAACAATATACCTTTAGTACAATGCCCTTAAATGACTTGCAAAAGGCCTCCCATATCGAGTTTGTGCCTTTGAGGTTTACCGTCCAACCCTATGACCTCCGACTTTTAATGAATTTACTGTTGCAATAAACGGGTCACCGTTTAACCCAACTTTTTTCTTAGCATTCTACTTTTGCTAATTTACAGAAAGTGCAATCTTTAATCAAGTTCCCAAAGTCGATTTTGGCCGATTTTGGATGTGTGATAGAATATTATAAGCTGTATCCGAGAGTACCAAAATTGTTGACAAGGAATTCATTCTTACTAATGGACATCGCTCTCATGGCTGAACTACTTGACAATTCTAAATTTGTTTAAAAAGAAATTGTTAAAATATTTAATACAAGTGTTATGAATTCTTGTTAAAGGGGCATTTCGTGATCCACAGCCTCGTCCCCCAACTTACCTCAAAAAAGTTGAGATATTTATATCATCTGAACCGTTAGCCTAAGTAATCCATGTTTACCAAATCTTATTTGCACATCTGTAAGAAATTTGCAATGTTGTATTTTCTGTCCGTAAACGGACAGAAATTACAGCACGGTGGCCTATGGGACCATGGGAAACAAACATTTGCTCATTATAACACAAAACCGCAAGATCGGGAGCAACTCAAATTTTGTGAATAATGTTTTCTCAAGGATATCTAGTGAACCATGAATAAAACAGAAGGTGCTGGAATCAAGAAATGCACCTTTAAAAGGCCTATCTAATGTATTTCATTGTTGATCCATATGCTATAGTGTTTGTCATATTCCCTTGGACATGATATACACGAGCACATCTCTTTGCGTGAACTGCGCTTACTCGCAATCCATCAGTGCGTCGTTATGGCGTGAAAGCGGGCGTACATAGTTATATGTCCAAGGGATTTTGACAAATACTAAAGTGTAGTGACCTTTATCTCATCAGTGACCCAATCATGTGACTTTAATAAGCTCATGCATGCATAATTAGATTGATCATCAGTTGGTATTGCATTGTTGATCTGCTGATTTGTCATGTCTATTTATAGCAGCAACATGGATCAGGGCACGGGAAAGCTGATGTTTAGTAAAATCACGTAAATGAATGTATGAATCTTACTTTTGAGTCCATCTGGGGCAATTTCGTGACTGAATATGGAGTGAACAAAAATATAATAGCAGGGGGTTGTCCCCCCTCGTGAAAGTATGGGGAGAATCGGGGGGGGAAGGGGGTACATTTGTATGTGGATCAATTAAAATTGCTTTGATTGCTGTTGATTATAAGTGGAACAAATGGCCCACTGTTGGGATATTCGTGGACTATTATTCACCTTTGGTGCAGGAGGTCCCCGGGTCAACTCCCTGCAGTAGGTGGGATTCAATCGGGTACTGAATTCTGGACTTAATTTGTATAAGAACGATTGATTAAAACTGAGTTCATTTGACTTGTGCAAATGAACCAAGAGAATATCCCATCCTTCGGAGGGGACGTTAAGCCGTTGGTCGTCCCATGTACAGAGAGTCATACCTGTACATGTATATCACAGTCAGTTTCGAGAAGAGTAGGGCGGTAGTAACCTGTGATTGTCCCAAGCCGTCCTGGTCAGTTTCAAGGGATACCCCCAGTAGAGCGGTTAACCACTGTTGGGTATACCTCTGAGGTCTCGGTCCTCTAAATTGTAATAAACTATTGTTGTTACAAGGATTTTTAAAAAGTATGGTTTCTACTGTCTACAACTTTTAACCTTTGATATTTGACCTTTGCAATTTACTGAGAAATAAAACATGTTAAATGTCAAAGGGCATTACCAAAGGTTAAATCTTTACTATCAGTGCTCTGGTCTTAAATTGTTCACCTCTTCATAGAGATTGCAAGAAAAATAGTTGGCACTTTTTCTTGTATTTGGTTATTGAGATAAATGACAGACTAGGTCAATGCCATTGACCCCGGCTGGCCCCTGAATTTTATGTTAGACAGTGCAAAGTTTCTGTCTCGCTATTGAGACGGAAATTAATTTTGTCCAACTGATGATTTAAAAAAATATTTCTCCACTCAACTTTAAAAAAATACAGCAAGTAAACTTGCGTCATCCCCCTGGCAAGATGCAGTCTGGAAACTTAACCTCAGATGACTTTTGAGACCTTGTTCCATGGGACCTTTGACAATCACCACAAATAAGGAACCCCTATTGCACCTACCTCCAAGCTGTTTAAATCAGAAGTTCCAACAAACTTTTCGAAGATCTGAAAAATGAAAACCTAACTAAAACCAAAACCAACTGAAACACCACACACAACCAACTGGAACACCCACACACATACATACGACATCACGCTCTCGCCACCCCCAACCAACCCCCCCCCCCACCCCCTCTGTCTTTTTTGTACAGTCCATTGAAGCTAAAACGGCAAATCCCTTAATTGAAATCCAAATTTAAAATTTCCCTCAGGACCCAACCTTCCAAGCTCCTATTGATTCTAATGATACAGTCCCTGACTTGCATCTTTAGATCAAAGCATAACCCTACCCATGTCTCACACTTTTAGGCCTTTTGTTTTTTTTTTTTTATTTCTTCAACCTAACATCTCCTCCCTCCCCACCCACACATCCCAACCATTTACTGTACCCAGCGTTCCCAAGTTTAATCTTTTTTCCAAGAATTTTCGAAAAGGTGTGGCCCCTTTAGGTTTTCAACATGCATGTACTTTGAAGACTAGAGAGCAGTTGGCCCACTCTAAGGACTTGTAGGCTCCATATTGGGGGGGGGGTTGAATCATGTCTTAGATACTGACGGCGGTTCCGGAAAGTGTGGAGTACTGGTGTCACAGACTGCGAAAGATCATTAATCTAAATTGGTTACTTCCTAGAGTTAGGAAATGGGTTTCGTCAAGGAAAATCAAAAGAATGGACCGGAAAAGAGAGTCTCGGCAGCTCTCTGGTCCCCTTTCGTCGCTAGGAGAGTCCAATCCTCTCCCCGGTATTATAAGTTCCGACCAGTTCCTCCTCCCATGCGTGCCCCATCTGGCCTCCGTTCCCCCGGAGGGGTTCTAATGGGAATTTTTGGCATCAGAAGGGTCCGTTACTATTTTTGTTTTAATATGTAATTCGTAATTGGGTCTGAACCTATAGAACCTAGCGAGAAAATTTGACGTTTTTAAAAAAAATAAAAAAAATAAAAAGTTAAAAAAAAAAACAGCAATCTCTTCTTTCTTTTTCTCTTCGTGCAAATCTCCATTTTTCCCACATGCCTTTTCGGTTATTATTCCATTCTTGAGAATTTTTCAAAACAATGTTTTTTGGTTTTTTTTTTTACGTTTTCATTTTTAGAAACAGGAATTACTTACTTAACCACCCGGTACAGGCCGATCTTAGATAGCACTCCACAACACAATTTTTTAGGTTTGTCTATTTTTAAATAACAATCTAAAGACCTATGTTATAGCCAGCACATGATTTGTGTGTTCAAGGTATGGATCTGGATTAAATGGTTTTTTTAAAATAGCGCTTAACAAGAGCATACGTGTGTTGTGCACAGATGTTTGGCGGTCAAAGGTCAATTAGGGCCATATGTTATGCATGTGGTATATAATTTTGGTTAAAATAGGTGGTGTACGTTTTCGTACAGTGACCGATCCTACACTATTTGTATGCATATATATATTGAAACAAGGGACTTAGGTGGGGGGGCACAGATGGGGAAGTCAAATGTCATATAGGGGTCATATGGGTAAAATTAGGTGTAGGTTTTTTCGTAACAGATCGCTTAATTAACCACATAATTGCATGACCAAAGGCCAGAAGGGGTTTTGCCACGACAGCAGATTTGTTGCGCCAGTATCATGTTGTCATCCATTTCAAAAACAAACCGGCCTGTATACCGCCTTATCAGTTTGATAACTCTTGCACTAAAGGACTTAGTAGGTGACCCTGCCATGCTCATGTTAAGATAAAAACGTAGGTAAAAATCAAAGGTCCATATGCTGTGAAAATGTGTTTTTTATTTATGCGCTCCTAAACTCTTACAGTTAGGAGGTGACTCCGATCGATGTCACATTTTTCTAAGTGTTTTGTCCCTCTCACGGAAGCTTTTACAACGAACATTGGAATTACATGACCTCGAAACATCAGACCTCAGACCCGGAACTGAATTCAAATGGGAGAAATTCGTATTTTTTCTGTTCTGTACTAAACAGACATACACGCTTCCTTAAAACCAGGGGAGAATGGCCCTGGGACTTGTTTGACTAAGGGGAGATACCTTGGACTATGCGGACCCGCCGTCTTGGACCAAAGACTGCGGGTGGCTAATACAAAACCAAACAAACACCCATTTCACTACTTTCTAACCGCTCACCAATCCAATAGAATTTAGCTCCAACTCCATTCCAGTTTCAGCTAAATGTAGTTTCCAAAAGTCCCCATTTTTAAAAATTTAACCTTAGCCTACTCAAAGTTAAGTTTTTTGTTTTTGTTTTAAGTATGTTTTACCCCCATGTTTTCCCATGCGTAAGGTCTATTACTAGTTCTATATTGATGTAACTTGCAATTTAAATTGGGTCTATCTACTAGTCATTGAAAAAAGTCTTGAAACTAAAATTACACTTCTAAAGACCTCCAAAACTTAACAGTGCCCCCCGCACCCCAAGCCCCACCGTTTTGTAAACGGTTGGTAAATGAATTATGAATTACCACTTACACCGGAGATGAGGATTTCTATTGTTCCTAATTAAATTTGCAGGGAAAATGTAAAATTTTTCTTGGTAATCGAACGTTGCAACGGTTTTGCCCGTAAAGGGAGGACCTTACACTCCGCAACACCCGCCCCACCGTGCCCGCCATATCGTGCCCCTTGATTGTCTTTTGGGCTGTTCGCCCCCTCAATTTAGCGGCAGAAAAACCAGGGGCAAACTCCCTCTTGTCACGGCAGCGGTGAGGGTCTACTTGAATTTGAAAATCAGGATATCCCAGAAGTGAAGGGTGACTTCGGGGAAAAAAAACTTTCCGGGTCTGAGGTCTAAGGTTTCGAAACATCAGACATCAAACAGCAGACCAGGAAGTAATTTCACACTTCCGGGTCTGAGGTCTTTTGTTCGAGACCTCCCCTCCCCCCGTGTGGTTTCGAAACATCAGCCCGGAAGTAAAATGTTTGGCAAAACAAAAATCACTTCCGTGTCTGTTGTCCTGTTGTTTTCGAGGTCTGTTGTTTCGAGACAAATCCCCTCCCCCCGGGTTTTCGAAACCTCAGACCCGGAAGTAAAATGTTGACTTCGCACCAAAAAAAATCAGCTTCTATCACTTCCGGGTCCAAGGTCTGTTTGAGGTCTGTTGTTTCGAGACAATCCCCCCCCGGGTGTTTCGAAACATCAGACCCGAAGTAATTTTACTTCTGGGTCCTGATGTTTTCGAGTTCTGAGGTCTGTTGTTTCATCTCAGGTCTGATGTTTCAAACACCCAAATAATGTGTCAACCACAGTTGGAGACTGTTGTTCATCATCAAAATGAAACGTTTCTGGGCCAATTTCTTTTCACTAAGTATAAGGATTTTAGTGTTCTCGATCTTGAAGCTAGAAACTCAAGCCTGCGTCATCACTAGTTTTGGGTTCCAGTTAGATTCTGAAAACATAATAACGATAATATTGGGTGCTTTTTGCATTTTCAATCGCAGGATACAGGGATTTTGTCATTCGTCATGAGTTTTTTAAAATTTATTTGTGCAAGTCGGCTGGGGATCGCGATCCGCAATAATTTTCACAACTCCATGCTCGACCGACAAACAGAATGGCGGATAAGGAAAAGGGCCCTGTCCACAGCTTTAAGGGGTGGGCCCCTTTAATGGCGTCAAGAAGCAACGCCATATCGTACTTTTAGTACTACTACGGTGTGTCTTAGGGGGCCCACTGAGAGTAATAAGTTTAGGGGTCCCTATCATCAGCTGCTGACAACACAACGCTGACTCTTAATCCGCCATCTGTGGCCCCGCCAAATCCCCTGTATCGCTCCTCAAATCATCCAATATTATCTCAAAACTCAGTTCAAAAGAATATCTGGTGCCGAAATCTTTTGAATGTACAACAATTTGACCTCTAAAATGACCCTATTTTACCTTTTGACCCTGTTGAATTGATGTCCCAGCCCATGGGTATCTTGCAATTTTCACTGGCTGTTTTTCTTAGAATTTAAATTTGATGGACATTCCCATGACTTTACATGCTTATTATTTACTCATAATACATGGGTAAAAGTGACAACAATACCGTTTTTTGTTTGCTATAGCGTCAAAAACCAGTTCGGTGACCCTCATTTTTGTCTCGCCCTGAACTTTTGTTCGGCAGAGTCTTAGTACTCACTTTTCTGTCTGTCTGTTGTCCTGTCTGTCTCTGTCTGTTGGCCTGTCTGGCTGTCCGTCCGTCCTTCTGTCTGTCTGTCTTTCTGTCATGCTTCTGTCTGCCTGACGTCCGTGTTCACGGGCTCGTGTAAACATTTATCTGGATTCCGTAAGGGCTATGATTATGTAACTTGTGGAAAGAAGCGGGTCCACAGTTCGCGACTTGATTAGTAGCTTTGGTGCGTAACATATGAAATTAGTATCTATTTGCATAATGAAGCGACGAAATTTTCACCCGCAAGGCTTGGTGTACAATTTTTCTCCTTCTGGAGTTCCCGTAGGCGTATTATTGATTTAACTTGGTTGATGGGAAGTGGGCTGGAGAGTCTCGAACTGAATTTATATTTCCGGATAAATTAAGTATGGCAAAGTGAGCTAATTGATATGCAAATATTAGCGTAATTGCTATAATTTGAAACGGTACATTGATACGGAAATGCCTTTCACTGCATGAAGCCCCATCGAAGGTGCGCACTTTTTTTTGCAATTTTTGAACAGTGTGTGATAATGCGCCTTAGGTATCAAATGAGCTAATTAAATGTTATGGCGTAATTACTGTATCGCTGAACGCGTACATCGGATAGGCAAAATTCCTTTCCTTCGCTGCATGAAAAACTACGAATGCCATGCATCTTTGAATCATAATTGGGTCAAAGTGCGTGGCGATTAAAGGGGCATTTTTTTATACAATTGAATGTAATTAAATATGATAATTGCTGTATCAACACTGAAATTGCCAGTGGCTATGCAAAAGTTCTCTTCGGCACATGTACTTCTTCCTTTTTGTACAAATCTTTTGTATGAATCGACAATGGCGGTCAAAGAAGTGCAAGTGGAATCAATTAACAGGGGCAATTGTTATTTGAGATGGCCATTGATCTATTAAAATATGCGTAATTGCTGTACGCTTAATGATGGTACAGTTGGATTGCAAATTCTTAGCTACAGTGAGACTACTATATGGTTAACATCTTTTGTGGGTATCATCCTTGGTGTCAAATTTCATGTCGGCCACTTAAAGGGGCATTCTTTGCTTATTTTAAAATTGCACTAATGCTAAATGCTGGTCCATTTCAACCAAATTTTCTCAGGTTTGTGCAATGGACAAGTCATGTGAAATACTACAACCTTCAAAAAGAATTTGGATTCAGGGATTTAGTTGATTTAACCTTCCAAAATTAGTTTTTAGCATGACCTGTTTATTTTGGGCATATATGGCTGTGTTGTGATTTGGGTGGTGTCCAAACGCAAGAAGACTTCTCAAAGGGGGGAGGTACACACAACAAAGGGTATTACATCTATAGCAGACAGTGCCCATAGTTTTTCCATTGAAATGGTATTTTTGTCTTAGTTCTGTCAGGTGCTATTTTGGGGTTGCCAGCCTGTTTACATTCTTGGAAAAAGGAAAATACGCACAGTGTGCATTTCACTGCTTTCTGGACCCCGTAGCGACTCAAATTTTTAAAAATTGGGTCACAAATGATTTTTTTGTTTTTGCAAAAATATTGTTGCCAATTGAATAATTTTTTCATATTTTTACTAAATTTAGTGAATTTTAAGGGCATTTTTTGCATGACTTTTCCAATTATTAATAGCTCTACAATTGAAAATGTTGTGACCCCCTGGGTTGTGTCAAATGACAGAGCAGGAAGTAAAGAATGCAAACCCGGGGGTGCTACGCTCCTACCATCTCTTGGTTATGATTATATGTTGGGGACCTTTCATCAAGAATACTATTCTCCCCAACGGAAGGAGGTTGTGACCTCTATGGTGGTATCAAATAAGAGTTAGAGTAATAGAATACTATAAATGCAACTCCGGGGGTGCTACTCCTAACGTCTCTTACTTGTGCTCATGCGGGGGTCTTTTCAAGATTATATCTCCCACAACGGAAAATGTTGTGACCCCTAGGTGGTTGGTGTCAAAATGAAAGAGTGAGTGGTATAGAATACTATCAAATGCAAACCCGGGGGTTGCTACTCCTAAACATCTAGTTATGCTTTGGTTGAGGACTTCTCCATGATTAATATCTCCACAATGGCAAATGTTGGTGACCCCTGGTGTGGTTGTCAAATTAAAATAGCATGAAGTAAAGAATACATAAGTGCAAAACGGGGTGCTACTCCTAAAACATCTCTGACTTCTGCTCGTGGGGGCGGGAATTTCAACTTGCAAGATTTCTCTCCATCAATGAGGAAATGTTGTGACCCCCTAGGGTGGTGTCAATGGAAATAGTGGAAGTAAAACTAGTTTTAAGAAATTGGAGTTTATCTGCTTGCAACAACTTTTTGGGGACAAAAAAAAACACACCCCTGTTGGATCTCGCACGAGGTGCACTCTGGGGTGCTGCTTTTTTGGTGTCCTTACAATTAAGCGCGAACGCAATGCGACTTTGTGGGTTGGAAGACCCCGCCTTGTTTATTTCAGATTTCTTAATATGCACCGTTGTAAATACATATATGTGAATTCTGGACAATTTTAATCGGGTGCCTGCAAGAATTGCAGGAGGCCCATACTAATCAAAATCTGCATATTGTCTGGTGTGGTTGCGTAGAACATGATGTTTAGAGTTTTGGGTGCCTTTTTCAAATGCTTGTGCGTGAACATCTTAACTCCATTGTCAACTGATCTCATGGTCATATGTTACCATACACATGCCTTCATGGTCGGGTTAAAGTCAACATACTGACCTAGGTCAAAGGTCATAAGAAGTCAACTTGTACAGGGAGTGAAGGAAAGGTGTGTCGCAAAGTTTTTTCCCATTGGTTCTCTTCTTCTCCTCTCTCCTCCTGCCAAACTTGCTCAGAAGAACAAACCGCCCAGGGTGCTTAATTTGGTTTTACTCATTTGGGGTGAAAGTCAAATGTGGGCCCATTAAAAGGGGCATTCGTTGAAATCTATGAATTTTTTTTTGTGTTCCCTGCACTAGTGCAGGGAGGCATCTACTAATCAGGACTTGGGTGGTAGGAAGTGAGTAGGGCATGTTCAGATGTGTACACCATTTGGGGTGAGAGCTCATGTGGGCCGATCAAAGGGGCATTCTTTGAAAATCATTTAGTTTTTCTGCCACAAATGGGTACAGCGTCTGGCTGCTTCACTGAATTCTGCAAGGCCCTTGTCTGTGCATTGTTGCTCCAGCAGTGGGCAGACCAAGAGATGTTCCATTGTCTGTGGTGTTGTTCCACAACCACAGGTAGTGTCCTGATCTGCTTCCAGGTAGCTGACCTTGAATGAATTGTGGTAGGATGATGAAACTTAAGATTTTGAAGGTCATTTCAAGGTCATGCATGGTCATCCAAGGTCAAATAATTGCACATGGTTGTATGGCCATGAGACTTGGTGGGTGTAGTCAACATTGCATACCATTTTTTTTCAAGGTCATTTCAAGGTCATCTGGGTCATCCAAGTCAAATCAAGGTCAAATCACTGCAAATGGTTTTATAGTCATGAAACTTGATGGATGTGGTCAACAGTCAGTGCCAAAAATTTGAAGGTTATTTCAAGGTCAAGTGGGGTCATCTAAGGTCAAATATCTACAAATGGTTGTATGGTCATGAAACTTAGTGGATGTAGTCAACATATACCAAAATTATTCAAGGCCATTTCAAGGTCATCTGGGTCATCCAAGGTCAAACCAATGTCAACTCACTGCAAGTGGTTGTTAGGTCATGAAACCTGGTGGGTGTGGTCAACATTCGGTCCCAAAAAGGTCATTTCAAGGTCAAGTGAGGTCATCCACGGTCAAATAACTATGAAGGGTCCACACCACTAATTACCCTTTTGGCGGTCACTTCCGGCAAAATTTATCACAGCAATAGTCCATACTTTACGAGGAAAATTCTGAGTTATTGATACTATTTGAGCACATTTTTGCATAAATTTGGTCTCTAAAAACCTTTCTATCCGATTTTTTGGAAGTGTGCATGATATTCCTGAAAGAAAATGTGTTGATTTAAGCTTATTTTGCTTTTTACTGGCGGATTAACACACACATGCATTTCCCGGTTTCTGGCGAAATTTGAGTAGCAAAATTACTACCCTCTGAGAAATCGCTAAATATTGCAAAATTTATACGGAAAAGTTGTGATCAATTTTGGATATGTTATAAAAGAAAGTCTTGCGAACAAACTGTGCAACTCTCATTTTCTGAAACGCAAGGTAATTCGAGATACAGCCCAAGATAGAGGGTGTCTCTAAACATCAGACCTCGAAACAACAGACCTCAGACCTCGAAACATCAGACCCGGAAGTAAATTCACTTCCGGGTCTGATGTTTCGAGACACCCGGGGGGGGGATGTCTCGAAACAACAGACCTCAGACCCAGAAGTGATTTTTTTTGCCGAAGTCAACATTATACTTCCGGGTTCTGATTGGTATCGAGGTCTGATGTTTCGAGACAATCCCCCGGGTGTCTCGAGAACATCAACCTCGAAACATCATCCCCTCGAAACAACATCAGATTCCGGAAGTACAATCACTGACTTCTATGTCACAACAATGTTTTCCCGAAGTCAGCATTTTAATTCTGGGTTGCTATTTTTGAAATTCAAGTAGATCCTCACCGTGCCGTCTCTCTCTCTCAGCTCAAACATGGGGAGACTGGCCTGGAATTGTTGACTAGTTACCCGGCCTGTTTTGAGAAGTTTTGTAAGTTAAAAAAAATGAAAAAAGTAGATAAAAACAATCCTGCTATCTTACCAGCCGTGCAAGGGGAGATGCCCCTGACTTGGACAAATGGACGTGCGGTGCTAAATACATCCATTTCACTACTTGCTAGCCGCTCACACAATCAATATCATTTTACTCAAACTCCATCAGTTCCACAAGCCCGCATTCAGATAAAGTATTCCAAAAGTCCCCATTTTAAAAATTTACATAGCGGCCCTAAATCAGTTTAAGTTTATTATTAATTAACCTTGCAATTTTAAATCGGTCTAATCTACGTATCTACTATTCATAGAAAACATGTCTTGAAACTAAATACCCAACTTTTACATACCTCCCGACCCACACTCAAATGAGACCGTTTTGTAAAGCGGTTGGTCATGAATTATGAAGTTTTACCACTTCAAATTGTACTATTAAATTTGCATGCATGTGGCAAATGGTCTTAGTAATCGAACGTTGCAAATAGGTTTTGCCCGTAAGGGAGGACACACCCCCCACGCGCCCCACAACCCCACCCCGGCCATATCGTCCCTTTCTCTCGACTGTCGGAGAATAAAGACCGGGCACCCCCTCCCTTCTCTTACAGCTCCCCGACCGTGCAAACTCCCTCCGTAGTCACGGCCACGGTGATGGTTCCCCTACTTGAATTTCAAATAAGTCCACAGATTCGCCCAGAAGTTTAAAATGACTGACCTTCTCGGGGAAACATTTTGACATCGAAGTCCAGATTTATACTTCCCGGTCGATGTGTCGAGGTCTGATTTTCGATGACACCCGGGGGGATGTCCTCGAACACAGACCTCGAAACAACAGCCCGTCAGACCCGGAATTGAATTTACTTCTGGGTCGTTGTTTTCGTGGTCTGATGTTTCGAGACCCCCCAAGATAGAACCTGAATTTTCTATACAAAAGTCTATGGGAGGCTGTAGAGTTGTGTGCAACCCTGAATGGGTCTATGGTCATGAAACTTGGATGTGAGTGTTAAACAATCGCAAAAGCAGATGACAACTAGTTGTTATTCGAGAACCGCCTTGTTTAAATTCTATTTTTTTTTCCTTCTGCTAACCACATTCGTGCGTCCTTATTGATTCACCCAATTTTGGTCAGAACTTGATCCAAGGCCCAAGGATCCAAGGGTACAGTAGGCAGACTGGCTATGGACTTCTTAAACTCAGTACCAGTAGTGATTGCAAAAAAAGATAAATGTCACATAGGCCTGATAAATAAAAGTGTATGTGAAATGTACGCTCACCCAGTGACCATATGGTGACACAGATTATGGTCAAAGGTTACTTGGCTATAATTAAAGGGCATGCTTTGAAAATGTATAAATGCCTTCCTCTGCCGTAGGCGTGGAGAACCAATTGACCCAAGTACATATGGAATGTACACTGGGTGGGGTCAAATGTTGCGAGACATCTTGAAATCTAATTTTATATGTCGTCTGCTGCAATAGGGGAACATAGCGGTTATTACTTTGGTAGTATGAGTGTCCGTACATGTGTGGAGTGTGTCTGTGGGGGTGTGGGAAAATGCCAATACCCTGCATATACATACCTTTTACCCATTCATCAATTAAAGGAGGATGGCCCAATTTAAGGATATGAAGTTTTCATCTTGATAGATTGGCCTTCACTCCAAAACCCCAACTGTAAAGTTTCGCACCAATATTTCAATCCGTTTTGATGCAAGAGCTAAAAGCGTGATATTGTAAGCCCCATAGAGTACTGTGTAAAATTAATATTGGTTAACCAAAATGGGGCACATTTTCACTCATAACTTCCAAACCAAACATCCTTTGACTCTAAGATTTCACAGGGTAAATGAGAAAAATAGTAGCTTTCTTCTGATACCGAAATGTTGACCACTTCTGGTAAAATCTGGAGCTTCTGGGGACGAGGCTATTAGCGATCGGGCAATGGACCTTAAATACCCTGGATATACTGCACTCATACTCTTTTACCTATTCATCATTACCTATGAACAGATTGACTTATAATGACACCATAAAAATAATTGCAATTTTTGTTTATTCACCTTAAATTTTGTATACATGTATACCATTATTTTCCATAGAAAACATGCAAAATCCATACTAGTTGGTAACTGGTAACTTGATTACTGTTACCAGTAATCAAGCAAAGGTTAAAGTCCTTGAACTGCTTCACTTCTCAACCATTTTCCCCAAACACAAAATATTTTATTAAATCTTAAAAGACTATAGTACATTTCTCTACCTCCGTGCAGTGATGTCATAACCTTGACGCAGCTTTTACGCACGCGTCAAGATATGCCGTCTATGTGCGCGCGTGTAAAAACGCTGTCACTTTAAGCCAGCGCGCGCGTGTTTTTACTGGTGCGACCATCAAAAATCTCCGCGCTGAGTCACTGCACGGAGTAGGAAAATGGAGTGAAGGTCGTCTTGTTTTCATTAACTCTTTTTCCAGAGAAATCAGAGAGTAGAGGAGTGGAATACTACAGTCTCACACAACAAGGGTTCTGATGGTGTTAGCAAAAGCAGGTGTGAATGTGGCAACCAACCGTCACGGCATGCTCTAAAAATCCCAACCTGCAACATGTTGGCGGCCGGCATGGAAGAGCTGAAAGATAGCTAAACAACAAAAGATATGGTTTCATGTTTTTGCATGATGTTTTGTTTCAATTTACTTGCACATTGTGTGGAGAGGGTTTGTACTAATTGAACAATGGCCGTTATATTCCAGGTATATTTTTTTTTCAAATTCATTCCTGAAACCAATATCACCTTCCCAAGGTTGCATTTTTTACCCGAAAATGTCTTGATTTTGAGGAGTGGCATCTCATATAATGACCTTTTGATCATGTGAAAAATCTGATTCTTCGAGCATGCAAAAAAGATAAGGGTTATTATCATTATAATTTTTTGTCATTGAAAAAAATGTTACACAATTATTTATTGGCTGTAGTATATTACAGAAGTTATATAATGTTTCTCTTTCTTTCTTTGCAATTTAGTGAAAAGTTTAAGTGACAAGGAAATTTCCATTATTAATTTCTATGGATTTTAAAAGGTTCTTAAAATATTGCAACATACAATACTTCCAGATATCATCTGGGCAATTCTCTGATGATAGTGTTCACTTGCTTCTTGTTGGAGCTTCTCTCTAAAGAGTATAACTTATGCATTATCAACCTTGGAAAAAGTACGCAAAATCAATTGACCCTCTGTGCCCTATGTCGATTACAAGTTGCATTTCGTGATCATAGCCCTTCATTTTTGGTTTATGGTTCCATCAATATCCTGGAGAAATGGTTATTTAAAACAATCAGTTGATTTGGACGTTGCGTTTTGATGTTTATGAACAGATGTTTGTATCACAATGTCCCTTAGAGCCACTGTGTTGTAATTTCTGTCAGTTTAACGGACAGAAAATTAACAAAAAATTTTTTTTTTAAAAAAACTATTTCTTAAGATTAATTGAATTTTTGCAAGCAAGATTTAGGCGACATACTATACTTAGGCAAATGGTCAGATGATAATAAAAATCTACTTTTTTTAGGTAGGTCGTGAATGAGGCTGTTAGATCACAAAATGCAGCCTTTTAAAGTGCGAGAGTCATTTTGTGTCGCCTCCTTACGGCAAAAAACAAATAGGGATCACTTGTCCACTTTTGTCTGTCACTAGTTAAGAATATTTGTTGTTGCCTCGTCGTTTGTTGTGAAAACCAAGTCGCGGTAATAACATTAAACATTGCCTATATAATATCCCATACTTTGATGGTTTAAAACCAAACTTGGGTCCCAAGGTGCAACATGACATCCCCATTTGTTTATGAGGCCAAAGGTCCCCATACCAAGGTCAAAAGTCATGTGAGGTCAAGTTGTAAAATAGGCTGAAAATGTAAAATTCAAAAAAAAAAAAAACCTCATTAAAAAAGTTGAAGTTCAATTGGAACCAAACTTGAGTCTAGGTGCAACAGGGGATCCCCATTTTTTGATGATACAAGGCCATGTACCAAGGTCAAAGCATGTGAGGTCAAGTTGTAGATGGCTGACAATGTAAAATTGACCTCGTTTGAAAAGTTGAAGTTCAATTGAACAAAATTGGTTTATGGAGTTTACACAAGCGAATCCTTATTTGTTTGTTTTGTTTGAGGTCAAAGGTCACCTATAAAAGGTAGGTCATGCGAGACCATCATCACAAACCGCGACGGCAGGCGACACAAGCGGTCAGAGGCCCCACGTATTTTCTTTTTCAAATATATCAAATTACACATTTTAAAATTGGGGGGGGGGGGTAAACCCATAATGGAATTACTATGAAAATGCTGAAAAATGAGTCCAAAAAAAGCCTAGTCTTATATATTTTTATATGGCTTACCAAATGACCTACAGATCATGGAAAGCCATCTGAAAGCCCACTGATTCATGTGTGATAAAACCTATATGGAATCTTACCTAGAATGAAAAGGGTTAAAGGAAAGGGGTTGGTTATTTCCAATAAAGAAAGAAATAAATGTCGCCATTATTATACCATTCATTTCATTACAGAGACTGTGAAATGTCAAACAAGGTGCACCAAAAAGGGTGCATTTTGTGATATAGCGCATGATTTCACTTCAGATGAATATAAATTATACATAAAATAGCTTAATCCCCACAATTTTGTTTGAGTTTGGTATGTATTTCAGGTTATGGGCCCCAAATGATATACAGTTTCTGTAAAGCTCCTCTAGGCTGATGTGTTGTAATTAAGCATTAACTATTTTTGTGACAAAATAGGCTCAATACACTAATTGATTACCGTATTCGACCAAATTAGCACCCCAGGTGCTTAATATGTTAAGATGATGCAATAATATAATAACTAGGCGGTCCCGGGTTTCACGATCACTGACTTCGTGATCCTGGCTTGATAGATATAGTAAGAAACAAAAGTCCCCATTTTGCTTTTCAATGTCTAAGAATGAATTTTCTATACATAGAGATATGAAAAAAAATTGCAAAGCCAAGTACTGCCAAAAACCTGTTAAAATAATGTGGCATAATTACATTAAACCGCCCTTTGCACTACCCTGTATCAGGTGCTTTAGATTCTGTAACGGAATAAAACACATATACAAAGTGGCGTGAAGGCTATAATGAAAGCCATCTCTCTATATTCGAAGCAAGTTTTTTTTCGGACTCCTTGGTTGTCTAACTCAGTTTTCCATAAGTACCCAAAAAGGGGGAACGCTAGTGGAGGGGCGGTTATAATTCGAATAAGGTCGTTTTTATATATTTCCATAGGCCAAGGGATTATGATTATTATTTTCTGTTGGAGCGCGGCATCAGATTTGCCCTGTGGCAAATATTTTCATTGTTTGGGAAAAAAAAACCTGATAATAAAACCAATTTTTCAGTTTTTGTCAAATATTCAAGCTCCTTCCTCTTTCATTTTAACAGTTAACTTGGGATGGGTGTCACACTATACCAGAAATAAGATTTCCGTTCCTTCAGATTTTTGCCCTACTGGTCAGATTTTTGTCCTGCCTGTCTAATTACTTGGTGCAAAAATGCTGGAACTGATTTTTAACTTTTGAAGAAATAACCTGCGAAACCCCCCTCTTTTATTAATTAGGCACTGGAAACTGTGGTCATGTAATACATAGAAGGTACTAAGCAGTGGCGTAACGGCCTGCCCCGCTCTGAGGGGGCAATGTCCCAGTCTTGGAAATTTTCCCTCTCAGTGGCGTCAAAAGGCCCCTTTTTTTTTTTTCCCGGTCGAGGGCTAAAAAAAAAAAACAGCTGATTTAGCATTGATTTTTGCAACTTTTTTTCCCGGGCCAAAGTCGTCAGGGGGGGCACCTGCCCCCCGCCTGTTCCGCCACTGCTTACTAAGTGTATTCAAGATGCCTTTAGTCTAATAGTAATACATGAAATGAACAGTAATAATGAAAAATGGAATTGGACCCTTGTTACCTTTTAAAAAATCTCCAACAGGAAACTAAAATCAAATTCCCTTGGCCCCCCCCCTTATCACCCACTCTAATTCACTGGCAGAATAAAGCAAGGAAACCCATAAGGTGCAGTGAGCCTGTTTTATAATTTTGTGTTAATACATTATGCCTTGTATTGTGTACCTACCTATTTTTTAGGAAAGTGAAAGTCATCCTAAGTTGCCCCAATGTGTATGTATTCATATTAACTTCAAAAAGCTTTACCTTTATTTTGTCGGCTTTGTATTATCTAATGATAGTAATGTTTATATATACATGTATAATTTTTCCTAAAATTCTAAAGTCTTATGCTGTGGGCAAGCCCAATTTGTACTTACACTTTAAATATTCACTTCAATCCTGCCATTACTCACTTTACCAAAGTTTCACCACAAGTGTACCTCTAATCTTCACAGCATTATATTATTAACATTGTCAAGGGGTTGTTGTCTATTATTTTCATAATCTAGGCTATATCCATATTTTGCTCAATCCAGTCCCGTGATTTCAGTGCTTCTTCCAGTGGCCCCCCATAGCTTACATGTATGTGCGTTAGCATGTATGCTGCAATCTGCTGATGTATTTTATCTGCTTTCAATCGGTGTTATGGTACATGTGTGGAAGTGGTTCCATTAAAGTACTGATTCAACGACTTGACTAAAGCAAATCCATTCAAAGGAGTTCAATCTGAATATGGACATTATGAGGTGACTATAGACAAATGAAGATAACCCGTAGAAGCAGAATAAAATAGTATTCAATACATAAATTCTTGTTAAATTTACTCATCAATATTATTTATTCATACAAAGTATTCCAGTGCACTGAGATTCCATCCATTAATCACAATCACTCTTTAATATTTCTGAGTATTTTTCATGAGGAAACCATTTTTTACATGCCTTTTAGGCAAAATCTTAAAGACACTATACGGAATAGCTTAAAAGTTTAAGGATAAGTCTGTAGATTTCTCATAAGTTATTTTTTTCAAACTGAAACATTGACAGGACGGGCAGAAAACACCAGTGGCTCAAAGCTATGAATCCCTGTACAATTATGTGTTGTAAGTGGCCTACGGACAGTAAGACTTAAATCATCCAATTTTTGTTGTTAGTCAGTCTCGCACTTGTAGGGGTATGTTAGATACTTGCTATAAACATGCACAATCTATTTTTTGATGAATTTTTAAATTTCTGATAAATCAATCACTGATAGTTGTCCTTTTATCTTCAAATTACAAGTATTTTATATGATGTACATACCTTATCCATCATTCTCCCCAGTATTAGGGTAGAAAAAACAGTGTATCTGAAAAAAAAACATAGTTTACCTTAGGACCACAAAAGAGCGTGTCTCTGAAACATTTCGGCAAAAAAGCTTTTGTTATACTTTTTCCCGTTTAGTCCAGAAACCCTCAACAGGGTTTCTTTTTAGCCCCTGGCACTTCAGCAAAAGGGGGATGCGTTATAAGCAAATCTTTGGCGTCAGCTCTGAGCCATCCGCCTGTCCTTCCACCTGTAACCGTCAGACGCCTGATCCATTTGAGCATGACACTTGCACTCCAGTACCTTGTATCTATTGCTACTTGCACTGTTACAGACAGGTCTGTAGGCCAAAGTCAAACTCCGGGCCGTACAGGACTTTTTTCACGGTGGCGGGTCTTTGAAAAAAGTGGAGCCTTGTTCCTGGAAAATGGACCTAACCCCCCTAAATGGTTCCTTTTTTACTCATAAAGTTGACTTTTTTGTCAATATTTTCTCTCAAATTTGACCTGTTATATAAAACAAAATCGGCAAAAAGTTGCCTTTTTCCCCTTTTATGGACCCCCCCCCCTCCCCCTGCGTACGGGCCGTCATACAACTTGTGTATATCAAGATTTTCGCTCAGCTTTTCAAACAAGGTTTCTGCTTAGACCTAAACAGGTGAACTTCTATCCCAATATCCAAATTTTGATAGACTGGTATGTTTGGAAGTGGTGTAGTGGTGGATACAAGTATTAATCCACATGTACAGTTTCCCATTTTTGTTTAGATTAATGAGATCATTTTGCCTATGGGCTATGATCGCAATACCACAAAGGTGAACTTCTACCATACCAATGCCCAAAATTTGGACTATGTTGGGTAGTGGTGTGTAATATCCATGCACTGTGTCATCACTATTTGTGCATATTATGAGCTCATTTGTATATTTTGCTTCCCCGAGGGGATCGTGCAAGTTTTAACTGCAAATTTTAATAGCTTTTTTTGCTCCTTTTTGTCACAATTTTATGTGGCATCTAATTTACATTGTTATGTTTGTGGTTTAGGAGGCAAGCGTTTCTTTTCCTTGGCCTATGGGGGTTAAACCAAAGTTTTAAATCTGGTTTTTGTCCCAGCTGAACGGGGGTGGGCTGGATACCACTTCACACTCAGCAATCTGCTGTGTGAGGATTTAATTATGAGCAAAAGATATTGACCCGGATGCCCGGGCCCCTCCTGACGTCAATCCACAGTTTTTGTGGGCGGTGGGCCTAGCCTTGGGCACCCCTGCCACCATGGCACAGGCACATGTTCTGGAGGGCCGCAGTTATCTCTCCAGAGCTGACGCCCTGAAGGTTAGATTTCTTTTTCATTCTACCAGTGTAAAACCATCTACCCTCCTCATCAGATAAACCCAATGGGGGTGACGGTTTTAGTGTAGAGCCGCCGACAAGACTCGCCGCTTGGACAGGTAGTACTGGTTACTAGGATCCCAGTAGCAGGCCCTCATAGGAAGCCTAACCTGACAATGAATGTCAGGTCAGGATTGCTCAGAATGCTCAGAATCTTCATACTAATTAAAACATCAACACTTCCATTTAAGTTGATAAGTTTGTATTGAAAAGAGTTCCTTCTTCTTGTAGCGATTTAATAATTATACATGGCTGACTCAGAGCTTGCCCAGGAGGGAACCCTCACTTTCAAGCAAATCATGTGTTTTGCATATAAATACATGCTTGTCCATATACTAATCACTGTGTGAAATAGCTCAGCTCAAATCGAAGTCCTTTTCATGTAGAAAATACCACTTTGTTAAATAAAAAACCATTCCAAAGCCGGATTTTTGTTATACAATGGTATCCTATGGCACGGTAATACTATACAGAAAATGTTTACCTGCATCAACCCAAAATCTGATTCAATCTCAAACTTTGGAATTGTGTAATTTGTAAAGTTACCCATCTTTAGTTCTAGTTGAGCTTGTTTATTATTACACACAACAAAAAATATATATATTTTGAATCTCTTTACACATGAATGCAATCAAACTGTTCATACATTTCTAGCACATAATTCTACAATGTATATGTTAAACTTCATTCAAATTTAGTCTAGAAATGAAATTTTAAAATGTAATCCCCACACTTGTTACAATTATATGTCTGTTTGATTCAACCAAAGAGTTGCTTTTTGACAAAAGATCCAAATGTTCTTCTGCAGAAAGGCTTGTGTTAAGAAAATATCTGGAGAGAGAGGGAAAAAAAAACCAATTTAGTCTAGAACAAGCTAAAACCATCCAAACCACACATGAGAAAAAACTGACATGGGTCATTTCCTGTGTTTCCTATCCGTCATGTAAGGCCAAAAAAGAAGAAAAATATCCCAGTTTACTCATCCCTTTCCACTACGTACTTTTCTGGGAGCACTTCAATTTTCTCTCCTTTAATTTGAGCTTAGCTTATGTTTGTAAGATGTATCAATGTTCAAAAGCCTGTGATAGAATAGCTAATGCAATCAGTTCTTTTAGGGAAGGTTTTGTGGTCACCCAGTAGTTTCCCCTCCTTCTAATAAAGGATATAGTGGTATGCCAATAAGGGCTATTTAAGCATAGTTTTCATCTTAAAAGTCCTCAGTTTCCTTTTTCCCTCCAACAAACTTTCAGATGAGACACTTGGTTTAATTTTCCTATTAGCCTACAACCAACAGGTTTCATTTGTTGGAACTCATAGGCCTGCATTCTTGAAAGGAGTATAACTTTAAACCTAGGCGTCTAAACTCAGGGTTAGACCTTCTTGAGTGGACTTTTTCAACTTGCAACATTCGCTGAAATGTAATATATAGGAGGAGATATTTTAGGATGGGTCAAACGGGTTGAAATTTGATTGCCGTTTTTATACATATTTGCACCTGTTGAGTAGGCAGCATTCCTCTGTATATCTTTTTGTAATAGACTATGCGCATGCCTGAAAGAAGTTTTTTATACAAAAAGAAAGCTTATTTTAAATTTTTAAATTTGGAAGATTTTACAAGGTGTTTTTACAGACAGAAGAATGGAGAAGTAGATCATTGGCAACCATCACCAGCATCATTTACTTTCAGAGCTTGCTCTTATGCTTGGTAACTAACTCTAGAGGTTCTTGGGCTTAGGATCAAAGTTTTGGTGGATTCAACTAGTTTTTTGCATGACCACAACCTCCTCACTTCCCTCTTTGTCTTAAAAAAATGGCAGTCTATTAGCAATTTGATCCTGTTTACTATACATATATATACAAATATTTATCAAGATCTATCCAAGGCTTTGTTGAGTTTATGAAAGGTCCCGTACAACATCATGAAAGAAAGGTCCTTTCCTCATGAAAAGTTTTTTTTACATTGAACAAATGTTATCTTTCCTCTGAGGAGAATAACCTTCAATCTAAAAATAATCTCAGGGAAAAAAAATCATATTGAGAGCGAAATTACTTCTATCCTTCGCACCCTCCATGTTTTCTGGATATTTCTGATCAGCATTTTTCCAATGAAAAAGACGAGAACCAATTCGCTTTAGAGTTTTAGGACTTGTAATTTTTATGCCTTGCTTCTCCATGCATATCAAATTTAAAACCAAAAACTGTTTGTGTTTCTATGATAGCATTTTATATTACACAAAATAACTGTATTTTTGTTTTCAAGGGCTAATAACAATCATTCTATTTCAACATACCTTGATGGTTTTTCTTAAAATAGTTTTATGGGTATCAATCGAGGTAATTGGTACCCCCGACTGACGCTTGTAATAATTAGGCAACGTTGTAAGAATATTCATTATCAAATATTAAGTACAAAATGTAGAAGTGTTTGCAAAAGATATGTGCTGTCTTATTTATGAGATGCAAAGGTGTGGACCATTTGGTTGGCTTTGGTCCCCATTTGCATACTGTTAAAAAAAATTTCAAATCCTTTTTCAATCCTGGTTCCGTTGATGACATGAGCTCTGTCATAAAAACATAATTAATGCACATCACACTTAGCTAAGTCTAAATGTGTGACATGGATCTTATAATTATAGTGCTCACTCTGGTCCCTAATTAAAGTGACAGGAGGAGATTTTTTTTAGAATACAAATTTCAAATTTTATTGGATCGGTTGTAGACCACCTACCAAGAATGTTTTGAAGTTTTATTGAACAAACAGGTACAAAAGAAAACCACAAACCTTGTTTTGAACTTGCCTGCTTTCGTAATTGTTCCCCATAGAAAACCATGCTTTGAATTTCTGTCTTGCACGACATAAATTACTAAATTATCATCTTATTACATAAAGAGTGCGTATTTGGCTTATTCACTTCAGGTGTGATCACATAAAGAGTGCGTATTTGGCTTATTCACTTCAGGTGTGATCAAGTACATTGGTAAGCATTCCAAATATCCAGTAAACCGGGGTTCAACAAAAATTGGGGGCACTATTTTCTGGAAATGTCCTTATGTCTCTTAAAGGCAGGATTATGGGCAATGGCGTCCTGGACAGATTTTGTTGAAATGTGGGTAATAGTAATAGAAATATATATGCCAATTTTCAATTTTTTTTCCAAACTTGCATTTTTGAGATACATTTAAAATTTGATGGTTTCAATTTCCCACAGACTTTATGCAGGGACTGATTTTTGCACATAGCAAAAATGGACAAATTGCTGAAAAAACTATGTTTGTATAATTTTTGGACGGATTGTGTAGCAAAGTCCGGCTTATGAAATGGCAATGTCTGGATGTACGTATGTATGTATGTATGTAAGGATGTACGTGTGTGTGTCTGGAAACCAAAAAGGTCAACATTTTGCCATAACTTTTTTTCCAGATGAGCTAGAGTAGTCAGACTTAAGTATATTGTAGGAGGGGACAAGCCCCTACTAACCATGTAATTCATTCTCCCAGGGTTGTCCCCTGGGTCTGACAGGGGGGTGGGGAAATGTCAGAAAAGGTCAACATTTCCCAAAAAAGTCAAATCTTTTTTTCTAGATGAGTTAGAGTAGCCAAACTCAAGATGATAAGCTCCTAGGCGACCGCCTAACTGCCCGATGTGGAGTTTTGTTGAGGTTTGGGTCCAACAGTCCACTTAGCTTCAAGTGCCTTCCATGCAGGCAGACTGGCTTATGGACGTTTTTGGTCTCCACCTTGCGTCAAGTATAGACTATACATACACAATGTACACCCATATTATTCAACGCCCCAGAGCTGCACATACCCTAGGGAGAAAAAGCAATCCGTCCATACTGCCATTGCCGGTTTACAGATTTTTTAGTCAGTTCAGAGTCTAGACAGATTGGTTTTTGCTTTTATATGGTTGCAAATGTATTGAATTTGAAAAAGAGTTGTTATTTATTTGGGTATTACTGCTAACTTACAAAAGAACAAGGTTTAAATATCTATCTGCACTCACCAAGTAAAATTCACCAAGGCTGTCTTCAAATATAATTAGAATCTAAGAACGTCTAATGCTGTGCTTTTTAATCTTCCATATTTAGCGCAAATTGTAAGTTAACACATGTATCATAGTAAAGTAGTAGTAAATCCAAAGTTTTAAATCCGGTTTTGTCCCCGTGAATGAGGGTGGCCAGATTCACCTCGCACTCGCAGCAACCGCCCTTACTCCCTCCTTCCACTTCATAGATTTTGTTTATTCAATTCCACGAGTTAAGAGAAGCTAGCACATTAGCATATTTTAATGAACATATAAGCTCACACATGAAATATAAACACCAAAAAATCACTACATTTCCTGGATGTAGGTAACTGGGGTATCGGCACTTTGAAAATAATTTCCACTGCAAATTGAAATGATTGTAATTGTGTAAAATATGGCTGTAGATCTACAGTAAATGACAGAAATGCACACTGAAAATGTATTTTAAGGTGATTTAATGTAATATAATTAAAGGGACAAAATGAACAAGCTTAGTAATGCTATGCTGTTCATTATATTTTGAATCATTAAATTAGTGTTCAAAGTTTATTTATATAGAATTATTGCACAATGTATGTAATAAAAGTTATTTTCTTATTTGCATGATACAAATAATTGCTACCCTGTTTTGACTGTACAAGGAGGATTCCCACACAAATAAGTAATTAAATTTGACTGTAGCAGTAGAAACCTTACAACATATGTTATCCCCCTGCATTGATGGCTTCCATCAGACAAATTGATGTACTTACAGAATTTAAATAATATTTCAAGCAGTATTGTCTGATTAGTTCATTTTGCGGCTTTGTTAAATATTAAAGTTGTTTTCTTATAACTCTTTATGGGGGTTATCAAAGGGTGTATTGAACCAATCCCATAATGCATTGCAATACAAGACACATATCATGACTTCCTGATAAATAGTGTTGAAGTGGTAAAAATTCCTAAGTACTGAAGCTTGTGGGCCAAAATGAATGTAAAACTGTATTGTGGAAAAAAGTGGGGAATCTAGGAAGTTCCTTCCTGGGAAATTTGACAATTTGGAGGGAAATTTTAACTTAGCAGACAAACAAATACATTAAAAATGGTGGAAATCTCTGGGAAATGTGACTATCTTCCCAGGAAATATGCATTTTTCTGCCCTGTGTAAAGAGTCTGTTTTTATGTGTTAAGAATAGGATTTTTGTGGGATATGTGACCTTATTGAGGTGAAATTTCCCAAAACTGGTGCATTGTGGGTTAGACTCAATACACCATCTGGGGGGTTATTTTCAGCAGCAAACAAGGAAGCCACAAAATATATAATTAAAGTGCTGAGCCTAATTATAGGCTGCTGTCCACCACTAGCTACCTATAGATTTACAATTAATGAGGTCTTTTTGGTCATTGTTAATTGATGGATTGTTAGATTATGATTTGAAATTGAGCTATACATTGTAAAATTACATATCAACTAAAGTGGTGAATATCAATGAAATTGTGGACACAAATCACTATTTTTGAGATGTATAAAAAATAAATTTTGTACCCCATTTTCTATATATGATGAATTTTGCCAGTCTGAAATATTGATGAAATTTGTAAAAACACCAGAATCGAGGACACGAACAGTAAAATCAAAGAATTTTTCAAGGGTTGACAAACAGAAGGACGTAACTCAGCACTGAAAGAAATATTAAAGAATTTCTTTAATTCTGCTGTAATACTGCTTTTGAGAAATGTGATGTTTAATATTTTCTACTAAGCAAATCTATTCATTACTCAAAATGTAAACATCTCATAAAGCTTATATATGCTACTTTAAGCAACATTATATAAACTTTATTAAACAAAGAACAATTTTTAATTATGAACAGCAGAATTAAAGAAATTCTTTAATATTCTTTCAGTGCTGAGTTATGTCCTTCTGTTTGTCAACCCTCAATTTGTGTAATGTAGAACTTGCATCTGTTTTTGTTGTACTTCTTGGTGTTTGATCATGTCCAGAAAAAATATTACTTTTACATGTACTTAACATAGTTTTGGTACACCGTATTTTTAAATTTTCATAAAACATTTCAGTAGCACGGGATTTTGTCCTATTTTTGTTAAAAAAACAAATGGATATTTAGTAATGTGTATGGTTTCATTTCACTATATGAATTATGATAATGTAATTCCTCAATAAAAAATAATTTGTTTTGATCGAGCATTGTTATTGCCTATGGAGTGTTCATTATTCTATTGTAGTCCAAAGAAGAGCCTGTAGTTCATCTCCAATTGGTTTGGCTTACACCAAATGGGAAGATTGTGGTTTTGAAAGTCAAATGTGGACATCAAAACACAAATCGTTAGGAAAACAGTTCTAGAGGACTTTTTTGCTTTGTGGATAGACATTCAAGTGAGAAACTTAATCCTCTTCATTATTGTTTTTACAAAGGTGTGTTATTCCAAAGGTTGACTATCCCCAAAAGGTAATAAGGTTTGTTCTACTTTTGCCATTTTGAAAATGTTTTAAAGGTGCATGTTCCGATCGTCTTTGGGACCCCCCCCCCCCCCCCGATTTACCCCGGAAGTAGTATCGATTTTGATATCGGATGAAAGGCCGTATTTTTCTCATTATCATCCTGAAATTTGAGCCCTCAAATCCATTTCATTCTAACAAAAAATGCCGTTTTAGTGGTTAACCATCAATATTAGCACAGTATTGATAGTACATGGGGAAATCTAATGTTTTGGTTTAGTTTTTTTCATATACAATTTTGACACCAATGTTTTTCTAATACAGAATTCATGTAGAATCTGAAAATCATGGGTGTAATTTTTTAAATGTGTTCTTGGATGTTTTATAAGGGGGGAAAATTTGTACAGGGGTAAACAAAAGTGTTTAAATTGTTTTATAATTTATACCAATCTCTTCGGTTGTTCATAAGGTTTCTAAAATGGTATAGTTTGCCATATTTACGACCTATTGCTTTAGTACAATAGGCTCAAGAAAGTTCAAGGTCATTATTTATAGAATAGTCCGATTTTATTGAAACTGGTTTTAAATCGTTCATTGGGTCATACTAAATAAGAAAATGTACATAGATTCTGTGTTTCACCTTTCAAAGTAGGACTTTTACAGATATGACTACTGGTCTCCCATAGACCTTGTGGACCACAGCCATATTTCCCCTGTTAATTAATCACCAAAACTTAATTGACAACGCGACCTGTATATTTTCAGCTTCTGTACATAAGACGAACAATGTGGCACCATTTTTTAAAACAACCGATTAATCTGAATTTCACCCCCAGTATGACCTTGAACACGTTTTTGCCTTGTAACTTTTTACTATAACCCTCATGTATGGAAACTCTCCTTGAAAGGTACTGAACATGATTGTATACTTTAAAAACAATGGTTTTGCCCACCTTTATATTTTGACCCCTGTATAACCTTGCCCCCTATAATACATCCAAGAACACATTTAAAAATGCACCCCATGATTTTTTGGAATCCTCTACAATTTTTGATTAGAAAACCTTGGTTTGCAAGATGTATATGAAAATTTTCACAAAAATACAGTCCACATGTCTATGAATAGGGCTCTTTTGCAACATCGCATTTTTGCATCTAACCATCAAAACTGCAGGTTTGTTTCCAACGGTACGACGGGGTGTATGGGCAGTGCCCATGCTCTCATATTATCACGTATAGAACACAATACACATAATCGGAACAAGCACCTTTATTATATACATTTCTGAAAATACACTCTTATATATACATTTTGTGTAGCATTACTGGAGAAGCAGCTTATTCATGCATTTAAATTACAATTTTTGTGCATGTTAGGCCAGTTTCAGGACACTAGCAAATTCATCATAGATCTCTTTTTTTTGTGTGGGCAGTACATACCGGCCGTACGCATGATTTTTTTTTTTTTGGGCAGGGGGGGGGGGACTTCAAAAATGGACCAACCTAACACCCCTAAATGGTCCTTTCTAAATCTTATGCCAAAAAAAGCAAAAATGTACCTTTTGTCCCCTTTTTGTAGAATTGGGGTGGGGGTGCAACTGGCAACTGCCCCCCCCCCCCAAACAAAGCTGGATCTTTTGTTTAGTTATGTCATGTGATTATCACACATAATGCCTACAATCCCAAATTAAAATTGACATTGGTTACACAACTTGAACTTGCTCCCACAGGAAATGAGTGAATGTGTTGGCTTCTTTCCATATTTTGGGTACCCCCATTATGCAGAATTCACATAATTAGTTTGAATGTGTACATGATTTTTGTTTAATTAGTACATGGCAATATTCCGTTCTCAAATAATTGCTGACTTTTTGGTTAGATTCTTTCTGGAATATCCTGCTCATCCAGATTAGAGTTGGGGTTAGCATTGGGGGTAGGGTTATTGTTTGATTTAAGATTGGTTTAGGTTGTGATAGATGACTAAGCAGGCCTTGTCTTTCGAAAATTACTGGCGGGTGACAAATCACTCCTCAAAACTTGTCAGGTGAGCTGCAGGCAATTGAGTTTAATCACTTGTATTATTAATTTATTATTACAATAACGTAGACGAGTGATAAAGAGCTCTCTCGTCTTCATTCTCACGAGTGATCGCTCTCTCGCTTGGTGCCTCTAACGACAAAACTGGACAGCTTTAGCAAGGTAACATGCAACATTGATCCAGTTTTTCTACATCATCCCTGTTTTCATTCATTAGTAATGTGAGCAGCATGAAACAACACATAAGGATCATGTACAGGCGTGGATCTAGGAGGGGGGCAGGCGCCTCCCAGTAATTCTGCAAAATCTTCAAAATCAGCGCCTTTTTGACAATTTCAGCTTCAGTCCCCCGGTAATTTTGGCATCACGGTTTTTTACCAATCCTTGGCCACCCCGATGTACACTGTCCCTAAATGATGCTTTTTTGACCGAGGAATTAGGAAAGCGAGTGTATCTGGTTTCTGTCAACATTTAAAAATGCTGCTAGCTGCACATGCCTTGAAAGACTTTTTGGCTTTAGATAGGAACCTGGGTGGGGATTTAGGGGTGTAAAGAAATTGAGGTCAAAGGTCATCTAAGGGGTGGTTGTTTTTTTTCATTTGAAATCATGTAATCCTTACATGCTGCTGCTGTCTTTACGAAAATAAGCATTCCCAAAGTTTTGCTATTTGGGATGAATTATATGAAAGGTAAACCCCAACTCTTGGTAAACCCCAAAAATATCACTACAACAAACCTTTTAATGGGCATTTCACATTTAGAAAAAAAAAGAAGTTTGTCATAATACTTTTATTTAGAAGGACCTTTAAGGCAGGTCGTTTCTTTGAGTTGCCATAAAAGGGCTGTGGGTATCTTGAGGTAAGTTGGCCTGACTATAAGAAATTGTACTTGTTGGATTGTTCAGACATTGTCTAACTTTCTTTTGGGGTAAGTTTTCATGTTCATGCAACATGTTTAAATATACTACCAATAAATTAATATGCAAAATAAATGCACAAAGCTAATTACTCAATTTAAAACACAAGCAGTAAATTGTTTCAATCAGCAAGTCAGCTGTTTATTTTTGCTTCAAATTTAAACTGCATTATACTTTGTTCATCACCTAAGAGGAAAGGATTATTCAGCTTTTGTTTATCCGTGTGTGAAAGTAATTCTGTTTTACACCGCGTGCCTCTTGCCACAAGCATGCATTGCGCGTATATTATGCACCACGTCTCCTGTGGTAGTGTTGCTTGCAGTTGCGCCCGCATAATTCTTTATCAATTGGTGGTGTGAAGATTATTGCCTATTTGGTGATGAACAAAGTATAGTTATCCTTCCAAAAATATTACTACCTAACATCAAACTCTGTTCTAATTGTTATCAGGTATTATTTCAGTTTAGGAAACTTTTTACAATTCACATGTTTTGGTGTAGTTTTGATTCATAAAAGAAAAGAAGTCCTGTTGACAGTTTTTCATTTATTGAGTCACAACTGGTCTTACTGGTCTCTTCACAGGCACTCTAACAGTTTGGTTCTCGGCTGATATATTAAGCTGAAATGGATATGGTTTATCTGCAAGAAAATAACAAATCACATACCAAAATCACATTAACATGTAGTGATAAGCACATACAACAAGATAACATGCCAGACAGAAGGGTCACATTTATCCACAATGCCAACATTTTTCTTACCTTTCAGGATAGAATGAATATACAATTTTTGTAACCAAAATTATGAAAAATGAAAAATTGGCTCCATTTGTCAAATCACAGACCCTGAACAAATCTATAACAGCCAGAAGAAAGCTACTATATTTCTCACTTACCCTGTGAAATCTTAGGGCTAAATGACGAGGATGACTGTTTTGGATCTTATGAGCAAAGACATGCCCTATTTTGGTCGAAGGTTATCTTTACACAGTATTCAATGGGCTTACAAAATGACGTTTTTAGCTAGAGATTGGGTGTTGGGATCAAAGTCATTCAATCAGATGGAAAACTTTATATCATTAAATTGGGCCATTTCCCTTGCCATAAGGTCTTTCCTATCGGACAACCTATAAAAATTCCTTTAAAAAGGAATTGCACGGTCAATCGTTAATGAATCATGTTTTGTGGCAGGTTGTAATTTTGTGCCATATAGGCTTATGGTAGTTCGTAAAAATGGTTGAATGATTTTGTTAGTATTTGGCAATTATTTTTGAAGGAAATGCAAGGCAGGATTGCAAGAATAAAGAAGCAGGATAGGTTTATAGGTTTCATAGACGTGGTTTATTTCTATATGATGTTGTACAATGGAATAGATGAATTTATAACCATGAAGTGGTATTTAAAAAAAAAAAAAAAAAAAATTTTTCTTACCTTTCAGGATAGAATGAATATACAATTTTTGTAACCAAAATTATGAAAAATGAAAAATTGGCTCCATTTGTCAAATCACAGACCCTGAACAAATCTATAACAGCCAGAAGAAAGCTACTATATTTCTCACTTACCCTGTGAAATCTTAGGGCTAAATGACGAGGATGACTGTTTTGGATCTTATGAGCAAAGACATGCCCTATTTTGGTCGAAGGTTATCTTTACACAGTATTCAATGGGCTTACAAAATGACGTTTTTAGCTAGAGATTGGGTGTTGGGATCAAAGTCATTCAATCAGATGGAAAACTTTATATCATTAAATTGGGCCATTTCCCTTGCCATAAGGTCTTTCCTATCGGACAACCTAAAAAGTGCAAGAACCACAAGACATTCCATGATCATGCCAAAAATTCCCTAAGTACTAGCAACTTGTGGTCTAAAACGAGTGTAAAAGTCAGGGTTTTTATGAGTCTGATGTGTTTTCGCTGGCTTCTGTTTCGGTGTTGCATGCGGCGTTGTAAATGTACCACAGGGAATAAACATGGTGGCTTCCATGATCGTTGTACAGTTGTGTATGTTGGTCGTAATGGGTCTGGATTTTTTCGCAAGGAATGCTCCAGTGGCCGTGAGGACCATCTGGTGCGTTTTATTTGGGGATGTTTCATTGTATGTGTGCCGATGGATTTGTGCCAGTAAGTCGCTTTAAACAGAGTTGCTTTCTTTTGTGCCAGGTATAGATTATATCCACTGCCATACAATGTCAGTATTATCAACATAGAGGCCCTGTCAATGATGTACCTGACCATATTAAATGTTGAACTTTGTACAACCAAATTTAAGTTGTGACTAGCATAATTTTCAACTCCAGTTTTTATACAAAAAGTGATCTTCAAAATTCCATTCATTTAATTGAATAGACTGAATCATAAAGACACATGTTGGTAAAATTTAGTAGGCAGGGCCTCTATTTTTAAAGATCAGGATTGATATCATTTAGTGTAAATATTGTGACAAAACTTAATACCAAGAGATTGTAGATTGTATAACTCATGTTCCATTTCTTTAGTTTTACTTGCAAGTTAAAATTGGTGGATTTTGTTTATTACCTCTTGTTACAATGCAAGAATGTTCTTTTTTAGCTTTAACAAACAGTAGTATACTAAGCATTTTCACCAAATTTCAACCTGGGTGTTACCAACTTTCCTTTATATCCTTATAGGTTAGGCTTGTGATTAGGCCATTAAATAACCTATATGCTGCTGAACATACCAGCATTAAGGGCGGAAGAAACACCAGGTTCAACGGCCAGTGTGTTCCAGACTTTATAGTATCTGCTGCCTTGTAGACTCACCTGTTTGCAGGAAAGGCTTGGGGAGACAACCCTGAGGATAAATCCGGAGTTGGAGTCCCGTAGGCGACTGACTGCTCTACTCAGCACCAGTTCGGCAACTCCTGCGACGCTGCTGGCACCAAACTGTATCGTTTCTCGACGTTCCTTTGGATTTGTCTTCAGCGTGGAGAGGGGGATTCATGTGCATGGGCAACATACGGATCTCCATAGCAATTGCCCTGGCTTAGCGCCCTGGAGAGGCACCTAACCTGTGACTCAATGTGGGCGCTTTATCCATAGTCGCTTGCGACTGACGGAGGCCATGATGATCCCCTTTAAAGGTGGTTGTTCCGATTTATGTGTATTTGTGTTCTCTACTTGATATGAGAGCCTGGCACTTGCATACACCCCATCAAGTACCGTGAGAAACAAACTTGCGGTTTTGATGGTAGACGCAATAATGCATGTTTTGCAAAGCCCTATTCAATACTGTGCTAATATTGATGGTTAACCACTAAAATGGTGGTTTTTTGTTTAAATCTTGGGATGAAATGGATTTGAGGGCTCAAATTTCAGCACGACAATGAGAAAAATACGGCCTTTCATCTGATATCAAAATCGATACTACTTTCGAGTAAATCAGGGGTGTCCCAAAGATGATCGGAACACGCACCTTTAATAAATTTTGTCACATATATAATATACAGAGGATATTTTGAATCAATCCCACAATACATTGCAATGTGTCTATACTGTACTGTAAAACACATGTCAGTACTTAGGGATAAAAATAGGGACGGCGGTCCAAAAAGGTCGTCCGATATATGTAATGGTTCACCATAGAAGACCACACCCCATATCAGTGGACCACACACCACACCCTCCCAAGTGTCAGCCCTATGCAATACCTGACCACACCCCATACCCCGGAACCCCCCCCCCCAACCTCGACCACATCTCCATATCCCGGACGACACCCCATACCCCGGACCACACCCCATACCCCGGACCACATCCCCATACCCCCAGACCTGTGCGTATGGTGAACCTGCATGTATGTACCTGTGCATGTATTCATGCATGTACCTGCAAATACATGTACATGTTTGTGTACGTAGGTTGCATATAGCTGTACCTGTGTATGTACTTGCATATGTATGTGTGCATGTATGTGTATATGTATGTGTATGCATGTACATGTGTATGAACATACCTATTATGTGTGGCATACAGATCTCCGGATATTTTGTTCACAAGAAAAGTGTCAATGAAAATCATGAAAATAGGTCAAATATGCTAATTAATTATGCAAATTAGGTACTTAGAATGCATATATACTGATGTAAATCAAATCAGTTCAAGAATCTGTAGTCCCGCACCCTTCCACCAAGTTTCAGCCCTGTGTGATGTACAGATCTCCAGATATATTGTTCACAAGAAAAGCTCAACACCGCCGACGCCGACGACGACACAAGGATCATGCTGCCATAATAAGGTCTTTCCTATCGGACAACCTAAAAAGTGCAAGAACCACAAGACATTCCATGATCATGCCAAAAATTCCCTAAGTACTAGCAACTTGTGGTCTAAAACGAGTGTAAAAGTCAGGGTTTTTATGAGTTAAGAATAGGATTTTTGTCGGATCACATGACCCTGTTGTGGTGAAATTTCCCAAACCTGGAGCATTGTGGGATTGACACAATACACCCTCTGTATAACATGTAACATATGAATTGCAAAGTATGTTATATTCACCTGTGCCTTTTCCACCATACTTCCCATTGGTGTTACTGGGAATAGAAGGGGAGGACCGTCTTACTGCTGGTACTTTGCACAGCATGGCAATCTCAGTTGGTGAAGGATTATTCACTGAAAGCTTTGGGTCGCAGTGATCATGTAGACGTTGACACATGTACCATTTCACACTGTGAAGATGAAGTGGATTTGTATGTTTGTTATGTTGAGAATACCCAATGCACCTTCAGATGGACCTATTGACTCTCATCCTGGGGGGTTCTCAAGTTTGGTTTGGGTAGGGACGTGCTTCCAAGTGTCTGGAAGTATATTTTTGCCAAAAAAGGACCCATAGCTATACCAGAGATGCAGATTTTGGACCAAAAGTAATCACATTTATTCACAAATTAAATGAGCTCACTAATACAGGGTTGCCTTATTATTATTTACTTTATTTATTCCATTTTAGAGGACCAAGCTTTCAGTACACCCAACAGTAATTAACTCAGGTCTTTAAGAAAATAATCTTGAGGAGCTCTTAACAATAACTCCCCTGGGTTAATTCAGTTCAACAAGGGGTGCAATCACTCACCGTCATATCAAAAACATGAGCCTTTCAAATAATAAGGAGCTCAATATTGTTCAGGGGAGCTGTAGGAGCTCTTCAGAAAATGAAGGGTACCCCTCAAAATTGACCAGGACAGCTTGGGACAGTCTGGGCTACCACCCTACACTTCCCAAAACATATTGTGATGTGCATGTTTAGGTGTGACTCTTTGAACTTATGGGACCAGTGGCTTAAAATCCCCTCCAAAGGATGGGATAATCTCATGGTTCATTTGCCCAAGTTCAAAGGAACAGTGGGCGGTGGTGGGCGGCAGAGCCCACTACTCAGCTTCAGAGGCCACCACTAAACACCAATTTTAACTCTAAAGAGAAAAAAATGGAGCATTTTAATCATTGTATGCAAATTTTGATAATTTTAGGCATAACATTATAAAATAGTGAAATTTTTGTCAAATAACACCCACCACTAAAAATGTGCTAGCTACAACCCTGGGTATTAGCCTTTGGTGCTAAAGGTCCCCGGTTCAACTCCCGGCGGGACCACTTGCAAGGATTTAATCGGGTACTAAATTCTGGATATAATCTGTATAAGAGCTATTGATTAAAATTGGAATTCGCCCTCCCCATGATAATACCCCGTCCTTCGGAGGGGACATTAAGCCGTTGCTCCCATGTACAGAGAGTCATACATGTGCGTGCACATCACAGTCAGTGTCGAAAAGAGTAGGGTGATTACCCCTGGCTGTCCCAATTCCGTCCCGGTAAAATGGACACCAATGGAAATAAGCTTCCTGTTGAGGCTTTCTTGGGCTATCCAGGACATTGTCCGAATAAATCAAATCAAATCAAAAGAGAAAATTGGGAAACTTGGGTAGAATTAGGGTTAGTGTATGGAAAAAGAGCTGTTAATTAACCGATCTGTTTCAAGCCTATATGCCAGGAGAGTGAAGGAATAGTGGGAGAGGGGAAGGAGAAAAGTGGGAAATTTGGGTTGGTCTTGATCGGCTACGGCTTCATGCCCAGATCTTGTTGAAATTCTCATGAAATGTTGGTAATGGTGAAAGAAACATATGTGCCAAATTTTAATTTTTTCCAAAAAGGCGTTTTAGAGATATGTCACATAATGTGTTTTCAATAAAAAAAAAAAAAAAAAAAATTCAACTCCCGGCGGGACCACTTGCAAGGATTTAATCGGGTACTAAATTCTGGATATAATCTGTATAAGAGCTATTGATTAAAATTGGAATTCGCCCTCCCCATGGTTCAGTTGGACTTGGGCAAATGAACCATGATAATACCCCGTCCTTCGGAGGGGACATTAAGCCGTTGCTCCCATGTACAGAGAGTCATACATGTGCGTGCACATCACAGTCAGTGTCGAAAAGAGTAGGGTGATTACCCCTGGCTGTCCCAATTCCGTCCCGGTAAAATGGACACCAATGGAAATAAGCTTCCTGTTGAGGCTTTCTTGGGCTATCCAGGACATTGTCCGAATAAATCAAATCAAATCAAAAGAGAAAATTGGGAAACTTGGGTAGAATTAGGGTTAGTGTATGGAAAAAGAGCTGTTAATTAACCGATCTGTTTCAAGCCTATATGCCAGGAGAGTGAAGGAATAGTGGGAGAGGGGAAGGAGAAAAGTGGGAAATTTGGGTTGGTCTTGAACTTAAGGCCCCATTTTTTTAAATTGGTCTTTTTCTCTAAAATACTCACTCCTTTCTTGCATGGTTCAGGTATGTAGTAGTCATAATCTGATGTTGTGGTAGTAGAAGTAGATTTTCCTCCAAGTGCCATACCCCTAAAGCCAGATTCTTGAGCATTAACACACACCAGCCTGGCTCTTGGGATGGCTATGCCAGACATATTTCTCATGTGATGCTTCTCACACAGTTTTGCGTATGTGTATGATTCTCTGAAACAAAAAATTAAGTGAATAAGCTGAAAGATTCAAGGAAGGAGTGTTTTATGATTAACTTAAGATGGAAAATGCAGGAGAGTCTCACCTAGGAATGTAGATTCTATGACAGTAACAAATCCAGCCTGGTTAGCTTGAGGCTGAGAGAGTTCCTGGGAGAGGGGATACTTCTTTTGGACTGGACAAAAGTTGTATTTCACTAAACATATAATCATTTTAATATTTTGTAAATGGGTAAAGTTGCAATCAATTACAATTTGGGAAGACTTAATTCCATTGATGACTATTGGGTCATCATTAAAGACACTATCAGTGATTTGCTAAATCAGAAAATCAAAAAAATCATCAAAAATCCGATTTTTGCATTTATGTAACAAGTACAGGTATCCTAACATACCCTGCAAATGATAAGACCAGAAGCAACCTAATAAGGACAGAATCGGAAATTTTAGTTATTACTGTCCATTCGGACACTTACTACAACACGTAATTGAATGGGGAATCGTAGTTGGAACACTGCCGTTTTCTTCCTTTTCTGTAAATGATTCAGTTGGAAAGGGTAACTTAAGAGAATTCTACAGACTTATCCTTCACTTTGAAGCTATTCCTGCAAATTTCAAATATTTTTAAAATCACTGATAGTGTCTTTAATTTGAAGTGAATTCATAAACTGTTATTAATCACATATGAACTGGATATGGGTATAAGGCTGGCGTTTCCAAACCCAGGGGCATTTGGTGACAGAGGACTGAAAAAATAGGGGTCTTTGGGTGAGAGACAGCCAAATGCCCCCAAAATAGGGGTTTCAGAGTGACATATTTGCAAAATTTTCCAAAAAATAGGGGTCTTTGGGTGAGATTTTTTGCAATGGGGTCTTAGGGTGAAAATGTTCAAAATTTCCCACCAAATTAGGGGTGGGAAAAAAATGGGGTCTTTGGGTGAAGTTTTCAAAAAGTCAGGGGTCTTTGGGTGACAACGGTACTGAAAACTTCTGTCGTAACAAATGCATCAGGGTGCAAACAAATGAAATTGACTTTCCTGAATGCAAATTCAAATTTGAGTTGAGTGTAAACACCGACTATTTGAAGATTAGTTTTGCTAATCCTCAGACATTATTAAAAATATGACATGATTAATAAAAATGTTTGCTTTGTCATTGTTTTGTCTTGTAAAACTTCCTCATTTTTCCATTCTGTTTTTTGCTATGTTTTTTGCCTATACGTCATCAGTCTGGAGAGCGCTTCTTTCCCATATCTGTACCTCTGTTAGGCCACTCTCAATCCACCAAATCATGTGTAAAGAGTGCATCACAAAACTGACCCTAAATGACTTATTTAGGTCAATAGCATCCCATTGTGGTGAAGAATCTGTAGAAGTATAGCTGCACCCCAAATGGCACATTATACTTTGATTACCACCAAATAGGCAGGCCTCATAACAGTGTGAACTGATATGGAATAAACGTAGGCGCAAGACAACGCAAGAGACGCAATGTGTATATTATGCGTGGCGAGCGTGATTCTGTGCAAACGCTCGAGTATATTTGGTTTACTTTTACGCGCGGAACGATAACAACCGAATTATTCCTGCCTATTTGGTTGTAATTAAAGTATAACAAATTGGCCCTTGGCAAAAATTGTACATGAAAGTAAGGGTTTATAGCCAACAGCAAATTAAAAGGGGGAATAGTAGCCCTAAATGTTGAAAGTGATTTAGCATCCCTAAAGGTCAAAGGTTGATCTGAATGTGCATATACCTGTATGCATCTGCATGTTGCTTAGCATGCCTTGAATGTTTAAATTTGTAGTCAATTGGAACTGCTGGAGGGACCTCTGTCCAGATATTTGACTCTTTTCTTCAACCGTACTCGAGGATCTTGAGTTTGCTTTTGCAAATTTCTTTGACTTTGCTGCAGTTGAGATGGTTGATCTGACCTCAAGTAACCTCCCCGATGCACTGGTTATGTTGCGTTGCTTATGAATACTTGCAGAAACCGGTTTGTGATACAATTCCCTGCTGGAAGGATCCTTAAGATTGTGTAGAACTGAGTTGGCATGGCCTTGAGGACAAATATTCCAGCAGCCAAAACCCTAGACAGATGAGAAAGATAGGAGTTACCAATAAGTTAATACTGACAGTCTCATATGAATCATATCAACCAACCAACCAATCAACAAACAAATATAATAACAAAAGTGCTGAAAGTGAACACATACATTCACGCATCGTTGTTGCATGTAAAACACTTTATTTTTCTGAATATTTATGTATGCATTTTTAAAGGTCCTGGCCCGATCGCTAAGAGTCGAGCTCCCCAGAAGCCCAGTTTTTACCGGAAGTGGTCAACATTTTGGTATCAGAAGAAAGCTACTATTTTTCTCATTAACCCTGTGAAATCTTAGAGCAAAAGGATATTTGGTTTGGAAGTTATGAGAGAAAATGTGCCCCATTTTGGTCGACCAATATTAATTTTACAACCGTCTCTATGGTGCTTACCAAAATCATGTTTTTGAAAGCTACTCACAGAAAAACGATTGAAATGTCGGTGCGAAACTTTAGAGATGGGGGTGTTGGGGTGGAAGCCATCTATTAAGAAAAACTTCATACCTTAACGGTGCATCCCCTCTTTACATATCGATGATCATCATAATTTTTAACCAAGATGACTTTGAATTATTTTAAACCTTATCCTGTGCTAAAAGTAATGCCAAATCCCGGCCCAGATATAGCAAACTTTACTTTTTATGGGACGAACAAGATGTATGTATTTCATAGAACACTGTTAAAAAACATTTGGAAATTGTCTCCCTACACAATACTACCCACACCGTAGTACCTATCTCAAAAAATGCCCAAGGTGGCATCATCCTAATTTGAATTAAGCTTTTGTGACATAGAAAATAAAGACAATATTTTGTGCAGGCTGTAAAACATGCTTAAATCTTCTAGTCTGACTTCAGGACTATCACAAGTTTTGCTAAAGAAAGTCAATCTAGCAGGGGGGAAAGGCCAACAAAACCTTCTGGTAGTTTCCAATCCATTTGGTTTAATGTTGATGAGGTGAAATATTTCCTTATCATTATGCCCATCAAAATTGCTGAAAGAGAAAAGGCAAAATATGATTCTTTTCCAAATCTTTCATTTTGAAGTGCCTGAAAATTGGGGTGTGGACAGGCGGGGAAATTAATAATAGCGTTTGACTTGGTCTAAGACTGAAATATTAAAAAAAAATAAATCAGTCCTAGGGGACCGCTTGTGTCGACCTCCCATCATGGTTTGTGAATGATAGGCCTCATTTGACCTTTGACCTTGTATGTGACCTCTGACCTCCATAAACAAATGAGGGCTGGTATGTATCTCCATAAACTAAGTTTGGTCAATTGAACTTCAATTTTCAATGAGGTCAAATTTACATTTTCGCCTATCTTACAACTTGACCTCAACATGACCCCCCCACCACCCCCCCCCCCCCCATTTGACCTGGAATGTACATTTGACCTCATAAACAAATGAGGGCTTGTATGTCAATCCATAAACTAAGCTTGGTTCCAATTGAACTTCAACTTTTCAAGTGAGGTCAAATTGACATTTTCAGCCTAGCTTACAACCCGACCTCACATGACCTGGGACCTTGGTATGTGACTTTGCCCTCATAAACAAATGACGCCTTGTATGTAATCCATAAACTAAGTTGGTGTCTCAATTGAACTCAAAACTTTCATTGAGTCAAATTTACTGTTTCAGCCTATCTTACAACTTGAACCTCACTTGACCTTTGACCTTGAATGTGACCCTTGACATCAATCAACCATTGGAATCCCATGTTGCACCTGTGTGCAATTTGGTTCAAATCCATCAAGTCGTAGATATTACAGGCAAAGGTTAACTCTCTTTCACAACAATAGCCGCCATCAACAGACATCAACCAGTGGACAAAGTTTTCCCTATGTGTCTTCCTAAATTAAGGCAGGTGACATAAAATGAAGTGCTTTTAGATTTGGAAATATTTGCATTTTCATATGCAGTTTTATTCCTTCCTTTTATCACAAATAACTAACAAAATCGTACTTACCCGTCCATATCCAAACCTCGTATCTCTAGAACTTAGTTTCAGGAATACGTCAAACATGGAGAGTTACATCACCATCACTTCATTGCTCAGAGTCCTCCTTGACAGTTGTTTCAAGTCCGTTTTCGATCGGTTGCACTTTTCATCATCAAAACAAGCTTTCCTTTCTCATTTTTGGAGTATATGCCTCTGTTTTTTCCTGCTTTATAATGTATGCAAATGGACTCATGGCTCTGCCGTCAATGGTATGTAGTCTTGTTTGATTACTGCTTATATCTAGTAGCTGTTGTTGAGCTGTAGTTTCAAAGCAGGATTTGTAGTTGCAAGGCAGTTTGGAGTTGACCAGGCGGGCACACATGATGCATACATGTCAAGTGGTCCCATTGATGTCACATTTATGCTTAGGATTGAAAAGTGAACGCCTAAAATTAGTAGATAAAATGCCAGTAGATAAAATAAATAAGAATAGCATTTGACTGTGATAACAAACAAACAAACAAACATTTGGATATGCAGGCATGCATTACATGTGCACACACATGCACACACACACAGCTCGAAGTATGAAGTAGCGACGCGGGCGTAAACATTGAACCGACTTTCAGCGCACGCATAGGCAAAGCACAAGCGCACTGCAACTGAAAGGCGGCACTGGGTGTACATGTGCGTCGCCACACCATACTTCAGATGAGACAAAGTATAACGGGGGGGGGGGGGGGGGTCGTAGGGACAGTGGGCAAGAAAAAAAAATTAGGGAGGAAATTGGCTCCACCTCCACTGGTGTAGACCTAACCACCAGTGAATTGTGGGAGCAAAAATCCCCGGATCAAGTAGTGGGTTGTGACTAACCCAATAGCAGGTCAGAACTGCCCTGCTCTCATTTATTAAAATTGGCTTTCTTTGGGAAATTTGGAAGTAAAATCACAATTTTGACTGGACCAGTTTTCAGTGAAAATATACCCTGGACCCTGGTGCCTGGACCAGTTGTTAGTGAAAATCACAGGGATTTCTCAAGTTTGGTTTCGGTTGGGACATGCCTCTGAGAGTCTGGAAGTTGGAGCCATATCTATACTAATTTTTGCCAAAAAGGGACCTAAAAGCTATACCAAATATAATATGCTGATTTGGAGCCAAATTTGCCTGTTTTAGCAAGTTTGGTAAAATGCTGCTCTAGATTGCTCCCACTTGCAGCCCCCTTGCTTCACATCCACTCTTCTAATCAGGGCTGGAAAAAAATGCTAATTTCCCAGGAACACAAAATTTCCTTCCAAGATTGCACATTTCCCTTCAATTCTCATTTATTTCTTGAAGGACAAAAATTTCCCTCCAAATTGCAAAGTTTCCTGGGGAACATGGCTCCCGATTTCCCCACTTTTTCCAGACATGCTTCAAATTCATCTCCACCTAGGGTACTATAGTCCGATAACATTTTACACTGCAATGTTATTAAAGTGACATTGTTAATTAAAATGGTAATATTTATTTATGTCTATTTAAGGCCCCCTAAAATTAATTTTTAGTTTTTCGTAGCAGTGGCCTCTGAAAAGAGAGGAGGGAGGGCATATTTTTTTTTTACTAAATGACGCTAAAATATGGCTGTTTTCATTGAAAACTGATATTACCACTGACTTTCAGCTGCATCAGAAAAATGGTGAGGGCTTTTTTATTTTCATTTTACAAGGAATAGACCTCCTAGAGGTCTTTAAAATTACATGAAAGGGATTGTGGTTGATTAATAACACAATTAGGCCTATCATCCATCAAATTACAAGATTGAAAACATATTAATTTAAGAAAATTGCAAAATAAAACAGAAATTGGCCTTACCCAGCTGTGACCTTATCCCATGTGGCCTAATGGTTATTTAAACAACAATATTGTGTCAACGGAGGTCGCCGGTTCAGGTCCAGTCAAGCGCACATTTTTTTTCAGCACTGATGTACGCTGGCCATCTCCAGGGAAAGATTATATACAATTGTGTCATATTAAAATGACCATATTTAAATATCATTAGCTTAGTTAAAACTGACATATTTAAATATGACCTATTATATTAAAATGTCATATTAAAATATCATATTAAACTGACATTAAAAATGATACATTATATTTTATAAAATGACAAAAATTATTTATATTAAAATGACATATTAAAATATGGTGTTATTTTGAAAGTTGACCATATCAATTATGTCATATTGGACTGCCCATTAAATGAGACAAAACTTTTGCAATATTGGAAAGGCAAAACTTATCTTAAACATGTTAACTTAAAATACCAGTATAAGTAATCATAAAACGGCATATTAAAAATTACACATTAAAATTAGGCTACATATTAAAGAGACACTGGCACATTTGAAAAGTAGTGCGCCCTCTAGATTTTTCAAAATTGATTTTTTTGCATGGTTATAAAGCTTTTACATACATTAACCCTCACCTGAAATTATTAAGCCCAAATCGGCGCACTTATGGGTAAACAGAACAATTTTCGCCGGCGACATTAATTCAGCAGACGATGCGGAAATGGCATGTTCACACGCCAGAGTTGATTCTCATGGCATGCACCTTGTTGGACTAGTCTGTGACCTTTGTGGTTTTATTATCATTGAGTACAGGTCTATGATATTCATGTAATAGACACATTTGTTGATTAAAGTTATGGAAAACTTTAAAAGCCTTTCAAGTTAGCCTACAAATTACCTGGATGTCTTTTGTCTCTTATTAATGTCCCTATCTGCTTTTGGGTATGTTATTTTATGTGTAAAATATATCTTTATTCTTCCAATGGCCTAGAGTTGCAAGCAAATTGGAGAATTCATATTTTAATTCTGAAAAATGTAACAGGTGTCGCTTTAAAATCTGGTGTTGTATTGAAATTTGACAATAATGTCTAAGTTATTGGACTGCCCATATATTGGAAAGTCAGCAAAACAAAAATACCTATCTTTTATTCTCTAATTAATTTACGATTCGGTGTAGGCTATCCATGGGCTATCATATGCTCTTGATTACTGACTCATCCAAAACAGAAACAAAGACAAGTTCTTGCACCACATTTCCCGACATGTTTCTTCATGAATTTACATGGATGAATGATGCAACCAAACTCAATAGCAATAGCATGCGTGATTGATTTTGTGATCCGGCTTCATGATCATGCAATATCAGTGACAGTGTAAATATTTTGTAAAATATTGTGTCAGATCATGAGATTTCACATATCAGGTGTCCCTTAAAAACCCGAAAGTACTGATTTTTGCCCTGATGTAAAGCTTTCCATCAAAAATATCCTCATCTGAAAGGATTAAGCTGAGAAAATGTTTCTTTGGTACAAAAATTGTGGAATTTCTAATTTTGTATAGGACTGGAGCAAATATGAAATTCAGCCTGTTTTACATTGAAATATAAGAAAATCAAAATGACCGTTTTTTCTTTTTTTAAGACATTTCTGTAGCCAAGCATAAGGTAAGAAATTGAGTGTCTAAAAAGACTAATCTATATGAAATTACTATTAATTTATGACACAATTGCAATATTTGGGTGCCTCAAAATCTCTCGTTGCAGTCAGAAAGCACTTGCATATTTTGTTACGTTAATAACATAGAAGGAAATAGGGCTGTTTGACGTTATACAGCAGACTTTTGTTGAATTTCTCGCAGTCAGTAAGAAAACATACCACTTGATCATCATGATGTCTCACAACATGGCCATGGCAATGCCAATGGCAATGCTCATGACCGACATGCCAAGTTGTATTTTCATAGAATATAAGATAATGGCAGAGACCTAGAAATTGTGATTAGCAAGACGCCATTATGACAATTCCCTGTCAAGTTATGACGTTGACATAGAAATTCTCTCAAATTTTACAAAATTGCGTGAGTTTTCGGTCCTCCGACGATACTGACCGCACATTTCCGGCGTTTGCAATCAGCTGATTTTCATGTGTCGTCTGCTCTTCGTTTGTAAACAGAAGACATTTATTGTTACTACGCATGCGTTAAGTAGTGATCCTTCTTACTTTATCCAATCACATTCTTGAAAAGTGCTTGCGTAACAATTTGTGCTCACTTTTGGAGAGTATAAATATGCAAATTAGGTTTAAATACCCAGACATATTAATTATTCATGAGCTAGCTCGGCGGTCTCAGAACGAGGCCGTATCGTTTCTCGACTATCGATAACCAGCGAGAGCTGAGCCTGTGCAATCGAGCGACGTGAGATCAGGGTTCGGCTGGGCTGGAGATTGCTGAAGAGATGTCGGACCATGAGAGTGCTGAGGATCAGCCTCAGGGGCCAGGTAAATACAAACGAATGTGCCCATTTGTTGGTGCACATGATTCTAAGGCCCATTGCTCATCATATTGTCAAAATTCTTCATGAGACATTCGGCAGATATCCCAAAATGCGACCAAAACTACGTTGACAGCGAGCTCATTTTGCAGACCGCCGGTGGGTTCGGCCCCACAGAGGTCAATCAAGATGGCTGCTTCATTTTTGTGCACGAATGTTTTGGGATTTCTACCTCTCTATCTCTGTACATGAGCACTGACAACTGAAATCGTTAGGATTTTCAGGTTAAGGAATTATTCTAGTTTCTGATTTGCTGTTAAGGTTGAGCCTACTGGTATGCATATTTGCATAGTTGCATGTAGAATTTACCGGCTTCCATGCTCTTGACATGCAGTGTATGGTATGCGGAACAGCTGATTGCTGTGGATATATGGTTTTTCATATCTGTAAAAAATCACTCACTAGCTTATCCATTATAATTTTGCATAATATTGTTGTGAGATCATGCCTTATATTGGAATTGCCAAGGAAAGTGCCTTTATTTTCAGATCTGATTTCTTCATCGGTGTACCACAGACATGACAGCTACAGGGGCGTGGATGTTATTATTAGCCCCATGACAGTCAAGTGACCCCCACCCCTTTTTCGCCGGGCAGGTTTTCAGACAAAATGACATAAATGACAGCAAATGAATACATGCAGTTGGTATCATCGGAAGTGCCCAGCTTCAACGGTTCACATGTTTTAGTAAGAAATCCATTTTGGGACTGCAAGTACACGACTAGTTTATTTAGGCACAATATTTTAATTTAGACCCCTCCTAGGCTCTGTCAAGCAGTGGAAGGTTAAAGGGGGGTCTGTAAACATGCAGTGGTGAATCGAAAGTTGGCCCCACAGTCTTTCCATTTTTTTACTAGTATTTAGCATGTTTCTACTCTTGTACATGCAGATTGTAAAAACTCTGTAGGCCTCCCAGCCATTTTTTATAAGTTCGAATCATGCTGTAGCAATAAGGAAAAGGGGCATCGGAAATTGGCATCAATCAGGTCAACAATGAAATTGAAAGGTGCCATTTCTTGCATCCTTCGATCCGCCTCATGCCTCGACTTGCCTAAATATTTCACTTGCAGTTGACCTGTTGGGCTCAGTATGATATGTGTGTGCACCAATCAACAATTTATTGTGTAAATTTCATCTACTCTGCAACCAATAAGAAATGTGTTAGTTTATATTTTCTTCTGGTGCCGTTCCAGACAAATAATTACAAAACACATATAGGGCTAATTGTGACAAAAAAACTTGCGGTCATTTGAGGTTAAGATTCCCATAGCCGCGTGTAAACTGGTACATAAATGGGCCATATTTGCACCTGAAGTGAAGCAGGACCGGGAATTGTAGCTGCGTAATTAGGAACTAACTGCACATTCTGGAATCTTATTTGTTTTCACTTAGTTTAAGAAGGGGGATTGCCCGCTTTGAGGATAACTGAAGTTTTCATCTTGATAGACCTTTCTTCACTTCCAAAACCCCATCTTAAAGTTTTTCGTTCGCGCCGATATTTCAATCCGTTAAGATGCGAGAGCCTAAAACGTGATTTTATTATAAAGCCCCCATAGATACTGTGTCAAATTAATAATTGGTCAACCAAAATGTTGCATATTTTCGCTCATACCTCCAAACCAAACATCCTTTTGGTTCTAAGATTTCCACCGGGTAATGAGAAAAATATAGCTTGCTTCTTTCTGATCCACAATTTGACCATCCGGTAAAATCTGTGGGCTTCTGGTGACGAGGCTTTATCGCTCGGGCCATGGACCTTAAAGTTACCTCCAGTCTAAACAGAGATGGGGGTTCCAAAGAAATGGTCATAAACGCTGCCAAATGGCCTTGAATCGAAGTTTGTTCGGGATGATGTCACACGTTTTGTTTTCTTCACCTCCAATTAAACTAAGATTCAGAAAGTATGTGCATATTGTTGTGTGTCGTGAAAGTTGATAATAATGCGAACAAGGACCGACGATAAACCTGGATAAGTAGACAGCCCTGTGAAAACAAAGGGGAATCCCCAGGGAATCCCGAATCGTGGTTTTGAAACGAACTGCGCAATTGATCTTAGGTTCACCTGCACAGCATATTGACGCGATGCGTGCAGGCACACAAATTACACACGTGGTTGCCATGCCGTGCCATGCCTATATTTTTTTGAACTTCACGATGGTCGCTTCATCCCGGGCTATAGCCTATAGATGTTTGCTGTGTGTGGGCAATAGTTCCCATATGTTCCTCCTCCCTATGAATTCCTTCAACCTTAATGTGTGGTTTGTTCCCCTTGAGGTTAAGTGGGTCATCAAGTACCCTTGTACGAAGCCGATTTTTCTATCTGGAACAATGGACCAACTTATGTGCTCTTCAAAATTCCCCTTTTTAGAACGTAAACTTACAGTTTTTCCTAAACGTCTCCACGACAGTAGTGAAGCACAATATCAATTCTATGAATAGAATAACTATAGTGCATTGTGTAGGTAACATGCCGAAACTGCATGAAATACTTACCCAAGTACCGACACTCGGCTGCAACCTCACGTTGTCAAAGTGGGATCGCTGCTGCTTTCGTTCCCCTACCGGGATTTTGCTGTCCAAAATTTGCATTTGAATGTTGCCCATATGCAATCGTATTGTTGTTACAATCCAGGCACGTTTGGCACGGACGTGGCTCTACACGACGCCGCCACTTGGAAATACAATTTTTTTTTTCAAAACAGAAATTTGAACATTAGAGTACACATTAGCTAACTTCTTTTAAAAGTCTAAACGTAAGAACTCAATGTAATGAACTCTTTTACTGAATAAAATTCAACTGCGTCTAGTGTAACAGAATGATTAACTTGTTAGCTAGACTGGCTAAAACCCTGTGATGTCCCATTGTCTAGCACAGCGAGTTGATTGGTGAGTACCGTTTCATCATGATGTCCCTGATGTGTAGTCTGCAATATTCGAAATCACCTAAGCTCCAAAAGATCATGTAAACGAACGTGAAAATGAACACGGGAATCGGCGGCCTGTCACAGCCGCTAACGCCATATTACCTCTCCACAGTTCAGTGGCCAATGGAGCGTCTGTTTATAGATATCCTCGTGAGATGTAAACACAGGGCCGCTGCTGCAAGAAGCTGGATGAATCTGTTGAAAATTGCCGAGTTTTTCCTAAAAACGTGAGTAACGCATTGATTATTACAGACCCCAAAGTGCCTTTTAGTTAACACTTAATCCCTGTAGTCGGCTCAATGGGACATATGGTGTGACAAACGTCTGCCATGCATAATTGCTGCTTCTTCTGGAAACTGTACATAAGACTTTTTCGCGTTCCGCGCGGGATCCATATTGCCGCCCCCCACGCAACCCAATGTGACCTATGGGGATAACAATTAGGGTGGCGGTAACCGAAACTACCCCTGAGGTGAAGATTCAAAAGCATGGGGACAGTATGACCTCTTTCCATCTTTCCTTTTGT